>OFHS01004779.1:0-13128 GCA_900245855.1 Calvadosia cruxmelitensis
TCAGTGAATGTGTTCATTACGTTAGCAACATCTGCTTATCATCATCGGAAGCAGCTCGTCAAGAGCTATCTGAGCGTATAATTTATTTCTCCAAACAATGAGCGAACGGTGGGCTACAAAGAAAAACGTCGGCGGCAAGGTTCACGCCAACAAAATGGCGCGAAACTTTCATAGCGTATATCTCGCGAGTTTTCACACCTTTTGACCTAATATTTTGGAATTCTCTTAGTTATGATTGTATCTTGTGCTCCATGAAGTTTGAAAAGAATCTGAGAGGGTGAGGGTCAATCTTGAGTGATTTGGCGTGGAATGGCCCATCTATAGACTTGGTACTTGCCAAAAAATGTTCGTTTTGAAGCAGGCTTAGCATGGTAAACTTCGTATTTTCTCCATCTCGATTGCATTTTCCCCACAACTTCGTGCTGCTTTGATGGAAATTGCTTCTTAAAATCTCAAGTGGCTGTGGTCAACTTTCCTAATCACGAATCTTGTGATCTTTGCAGAAAGTGTGGCATTGTCAAAAATAACCCTGCAACACCATTGGCAACACCTTTTCCAAATTACTCGAGAACAGGCGATGGCATTTCGATCGGGAGCTTCGCTGCATTGTTCAGCCGTAATAAGATTCGTTTTTAGAGTGGTTGCCTAGCAACATGTATTTGGGTCGGAGCAAGCTTGAGCGACGGAGTGATGTGAGCAAGGAAGCAGTGTGATATCTGGATCGCTGGTAGTAAATATTCTCAAAAGTCGTCAGAAGTCCATGTTCAGAGCTCGATATCTCTGGTTCTCGATGTCTCAGTGGAAAAATTCTTCTTGCCAATCGTATTTTCTCATCGAGCTCTATCCACATTTGAGACATTGAATATGGTGGCAGTAGCACTTTAACATACCAAATGGGAAAATGCTTATAAAATAAATGTGTGCAGTACTGTCAACTGTTTCAGTGCCATTACCACCTCATAATCCTGATTCCTGTTTGCAAGCCTTTCTCAATATTTACAGTCTATGATGCTGCTGACCAATCTACCCTCGATCTTGCTGTTTAGATACTATTAATCCTTTTCCATTTGTGAGAGTGTGTAGATCTCAATGCATGGCTGGCAGCTTACCAGTCTTTGTGTCTTTCTACCGAATTGCATCATTTATTATGATTATTAGTTGCTATTGCTTGTGGTCATAAAGCACGAATTGTATCTGATACACTAGCCATAAAACATAGTAAATTAGTAGTTTGATTGCCACTGAATCTGTCGCAATTGAGCAGGTGAAAGTTTTAAAACAGTGTAGCAATTAAGTGTAATTGGTTGCCTGTTCCTGACAAATATACGTAAACCATTACAAGCAATCATATAAACGCTATACACCTGCATATTCACCATTTCCTCTCTATCTATCTACCTATCACTAATTGATCAGTGGCTTAACATGCTCCTTCGCGATTCCATTATACATTCTTAAGATGAAACAGGAATGTAAACAAAACGGTGTACAGAGTAGACATTTAAAGGTGAAAATTGCCAACAAATCCTGCCCTTCACTAAAAAGAGGAGATGGTGGTGTGTGAAACCAGTTTACAATATTCCTGCTGTTGAAATTTGGCACCTCAGACGCTTGGGATTCAGCTCTTGGCAAAGACAGAAGAGAACAGGTTTGACAGCGTGAGAAATCTCTTATTTCAGTGTCTGGATGAGTTGGTATCTCTTGCTCTCTCGCTTTGCAAACAAGTTAAGCCACATACTTTAAAGTATGTTTAGCTTCGTGAAACCTCATATTACGCAAATTTGAAGTTCCAAAAAATGTTTATGAAAACATTACTATCGTTAGCAGCACTGCCATTTCTACTAAGCAATTTAATAATCCAGAGCATTAGATAAAATGTCCTTGCACATTACAGACAGTTGTCATGTGCTGTAAAACAGCGCAAGCAAAGTCTGTAATTGTGAATGCTCGTTTGAGCTTGTTGAGAATTGCTAATTTCCCAGCACATTAGCCATTTCTTTTTCAACAGTAACAGCAGCTGTCATTAAGTTAGTAACTATATCTAACACGGCGAATGTACAAAAAAAAGCAATCAAGAACAAATTACTTATGCAGCTCACCTCTGGAAGTGCTTTTGAGACCACTGCTTTTGTAATGATATAAAACCATTTTGAGTTAACTTGGCCGTAGCATAATGGGACGGGATGGCCAGAGTCTTGCAGTGGGCATTTCCCCAGCAGAACGGCTTGGTCTTCGGTAATGATCGAAGGGTATGTCCATGTCCACAGAAGATCTCCTTTCTTGTCTCTTTCTATCATTAAGCAAACAACCATGTCAAACACAAAAGACAATATCGCCTTGAAGCTGGTCTTTTCAAAGGCTATAATTACATCCAATATCCTATTGCTCAAAAATTGTATAGGCTATAGAAATTACACAAAATGATACAAAACATTGTGACAAAAACAACACACCGACAGCGTTGCCATTGTTGACATTTCCCGTGAAATTGGAATACAGCTCAAAAATGTGTTCAAATTTGTATGGAATTTGTTGAAAAAAGTGGCTGCTCTGATTGGCTCATAAGATGATGAACTCCGAAAATCTCAGTTGAAACTTTTTCGGTTAAGAAAAAAATACGAAAATAGCTGATACGCGGGACAGAACGTAACAATAACAGAGCCCAGAAATAAAATCAGTCAATATAGCCTGACAAGAAGTGAGACGGTATATTACCCCAGGTGATTAAAAGAGTTTACCAGAGCTTCCAACCCTTACAGGATAAAAAGAAGGAGCTACTCAAATTTGTCATGCCAGGCCCATTTCTGCAGCAAGACAATAGACAAGCCCAAATTGTTCCAAACATAATGCAAGCATATCTGTTAGAATTAGTTGTGGACACTTTGTCCTCCCTGTGGTTAACCGTTGCTAGGTAACTGAAAGTAGACGCGTGCAGTTGTAATCTTCATTCGCGGGTGACGTTCACGATCGTTGGTCGATCTTTATATTACACCGATTTAACTCATCGCCATTAGGTGAGAGTTATGGCGTCGGTGCTTGGCTGATGGGAGTTGTCATATTGTAAGGTAGTCGGTGTAAGCAAGCGATCACAAGGTGGCAAACTGCTGAACCTGTCCCATTTAAAACCAAGCACCAGCCACACTGTTAAGCAGTGGAAGGATTACAATTACATTTAAGCTAAGAAGTGGAAATGGTGGGTGAGAGTCAACAGTCTCCTTGCTGTTACTCATAGGACAAGGCATCCTGCGTATAAACTACTTGCGATGTGTACCGCTTGTGATGCACACGGATCAATAGCATGTCGTGGAAATTGTGGCTGTGTTGCTCGCTACCTCGTGCAAGAGTGACTGCCTGCTGGGATTTTTCTTTACCTAATTACTGCATGGCAATGAGGTTGGTCAGAAGGTCACCCAAGGCACTGACATTGGCCATGCGAACCCACTGACACAGCTGTCATGGCTTGAGTTTAACTTTGCCTAAATGTTATGTAGCCAGAATTAAAACTTGTTCTGTGGTGACTATTCTCTGCGTCAGAGACATCAGTCTTTCAACAGGTTATGGGCCCAGGACATTGAACAGTTTTATTATTGTTGAATCGTGTCCTTCAAGGATTGCTTCGGAGAGTCGTGTTTGTTGTTGTTCGGCGTAAAACAAAAGAGAAATGGTGACGGCTGAAAGCAATACCGGTGCCTTGAAGGTCGAGAAGTTTACCGGGAACAATTACTACGATTGGAAGTTGAAGATGAAGATGTTGCTGATGGACAAGGATTTCTGGCAGATTGTATCTGGCTATGAAACATTGGATGACGACGAGGACGAAAAGACGCGAAAGAATTTTGTTCGCAGAAGCAAACGCTCGCTGGCAACGATTTGTTTATCGCTTGCGGACAGCCAGTTGCTACATGTAAGAAACGCAGAAACGGCGCAGAAAGCCTGGCAGAACCTCCAGAGCCACTTCGAGAAGAAGTCATTGAGCCAAAAGCCATATTACCGCCAACAATTTTTCACTGCGAGAATGGAGGAGCCAGACAGCATGATAACACATATCACGAAGATGCAAATGATGCACGACCAGCTTCGCGCTGTTGGGGCATCGGTCGAGGAGAGCGACTTCATTATTACTTTGCTCGGAAGCCTACCGGAGTCCTTCACAACACTCATCACTGCTCTGGAGAATCTAGATGAAGAAAAGCTGGACTTCGAGACAGTGAAGGCATGATTGCTGCACGAGGAGGCAAAACGCCAGCAGCCAAATGTTGGACCATCGAACGACGCCATAAGTAAATTACGGGGAAATCAAAGTAGAGCACTGTCCGCCGATGTACTCAATAAGGGACTGTCTTGTGAGAAGTTTGAGAAATTCAGGGATTTAATTAACTTAGTACCAACCTAACTTACCACATGCTTCACTGGACGATGATGAGTAATGATTATTTGTTTTGACTACTATTAAAGTTTAATTACATACGTTTTTATTATAAACAACATAACCATTAAGTGGGAGTGTTAGAATTAGTTGTGGACACTTTGTGCTCCCTGTAGTTACCTGTTGCTAGGCAACTGATATTAGACGCATGCAGTTGTAATCTTCATTCGCGGGTGATGTTCACAATCGTTGGTCAATCTTTATATTACACTGATAAATCTTATTCTGTGGTGACTATTCTCAGAGACATCAGTCTTTCAACAAGATTATTCATATACTGTGCACATCTCAGGATATATTTTTGCGGGTTAATAGAGCAATAGTTGTCAAAAGCAAACGAGATAGTAGACAAGCTAATATTTATACACAAACGCAAAACATCTAATTATAACTTCCATGTTTTTGTTGTACTCCCTGGTAGCAGATTTACAAAATTTGAGGAGCTCCTGGGATGGTTGGAATTAGGGATCGACCAGACCACAATTTTGGTGCCGGACCGGACCGGACCAAGTGTTTCAACAATAAGTAAAATTACAAAGGTTGAAACTGTTTCATTATTATTATAACTGCTTGCAGTATGGATGCTGCAATTTAATTTGATTTCCCAAACAAATTATGCATGGAATTCCTTCTGTCTAGACAGTGATGAATAATGCGTGAAGTTGTGCGAGGAAAACCTGCGCATTGTACCTATCTTTCAAGTGCCATTTCACGCTGAGCACTTCAGAATCACACCTCAACCATTTGTGACCGAAGCGAGAAAACGTCGTGCAGAACAACAACAAACCACACACGCTGCAAATGATATTTCAGCATCAAAGCTTGAGCCTAATGGCTTTACAAGTGACAGTTCATTGTTTGTTTACATTGCAATGTGATTCATGTAGAAGAAAGAGTTAATTTGTTTCTTGTTTGCCAAGAGAAGTTGCGAATACAATGGGCTGGTAACGTCTTTTTAAAGAAGCTCACTCCGTTGCCTGGATGAGTAACTGCCCTCTCACTTTCACACTTAGCAAGTGGTGTCGATGGCAACTGAAAACATTTTGTGATTAATGCGTTTTGCCACCAAATTCTTAGAAATTCTGCTTGGTCCGGTCCGGCACATTTCAAGAGCACTTGTTCCGGTTACCGGACCGGACCAGACCAGCAAAAATCTGTGTGAGATCTTCTGGGATATTCATCTTGTTGAGAAGGATTGAGCTTAGAGCCCAAGCTCTGCCATCTTAATGGATCAAGCTCCAGTGCCTCCATCAAACAGCCTCAAACTGCTCGGAGTTGTACTTGACCCCCAAATGTCGACGTCCAACACATCAACAAGATCTGTCGTCTTGCAAAAGCCAGGTCTTCTGCCTTAGCAAGAGTGAGAAAATTATTTCCACTCAACATAAGAATTTCCCTGGTCAAAGCCTTTGTACTGCCCCAGTTTGAACACGGCAACATCCTGCTATGCTTAATCAACAAATCCCTGCAGGGCAGAATTGACAAATGCTACGCCAGGGCAGTGTAAGAGGAGCAAGCAGACACACAAGTTGACTCGAGAGACACTGTATTGGACTGGACAAAGGGACAAGGGGACTGGAATACAAGGCGTCTGATCGTACGATGTGATGAACGTACGATCGCAATCATGTTACATACATACTAGACTACTACATGCCCTCCTTAACTTGTAGTACACCGCCAATTGCTGTCCTATAGTTAGATACCCAGTCTTGGCGGAGCATGACGGTTTCTATGACTTCTCCGTGGTGATACTGTGGCATCAAGCTGCGGTGCAATGTTGTCCGACCCTTGGCTTGGCACTGTCTGATCACCTTCCTCCTCCTCGTCACTGAGTGTGACCTCGCTGTCAGGTGATGTCCCGAGATCTTTCTTGCCAGCATGGAAATGGCACAGGAAACGACGGTTGCGCCAATACAGTCTCCCAGTTTCAGTCTTAACCAAGAAACTTCTCTGCCGTGGGTATTTCTTCACAATCTCGGCGACCAAATCCCAGCGTCTGGTTGACAGGTTCTGTACGCGGACGACATCCCCAATTGCAAGAGGTGGGAGTGCACGGGCATGCTTGTCAAAGTGTTCCTTCGCTTTGGCCTTCAAGATTTCTGCCCTAGTATCCGCTTCACGGAGTTTTTCCATCACTGGTTGATGGAAGGTAAGTGGATGTGCCGGCAGTCGTGAGCGTAGTGAATGACCAAACAGGCGAAAAGCGGGACTGATGCCATCAGCTCCAGGGGTAATATGATACTCGATGAGAGCTTCAGAAAATGCTGGTGCATCGAGTGACCCTTTTGGATTAACTTTAGCCAGCAGCGCTTTCATCGACTTCACCGCGGCCTCGGCATGGCCATTTGCTTGTGGATGGTATGGGGACGAGGGGTCATGCTGGGTGTTCCACTCCCGGCAGTAGGCCGCAAAGTCTTTACCTTGGAAAGGGGGGCCGCCATCTGATGTCAAGCGCACCGGGAGTCCCATCATGCGCGACCATTTCATGAAGTGACTTGCGACTTGGTCGGTGTCGGCTCCCCTGCGTCCACAGTCGTACAGCTCCTTCCATCCGGAGTATTTGTCGGTGACGACAAGATACGTCTTCCCTGCCCACGACAGCAAATCTGTAGCTATTGCTTCTCCAGGTCGACTTGGAGCTGGGTCCTGCAGTAGCGGTTGTGGCGGGTGGCTAGGCTGCCTCTCAGCGCATGCGTCACAGGATCGAGTGAGGTTTGTAATATCATTGCTGATCCCAGGCCAGAAGACGCATTCTCTTGCTCGTCGGAGGGTCCTGTCGCGGCCTTGGTGAGCGGCATGCAGATCCTTGAGGGTTGCTTGCCGGAGTGACTGAGGAATGAGCAGGCGATGATGCTGATGCATGATGAGGTCACTGACGACAGAGAGAGAGTCACGTACTGCTTTATATGGTGCCAATAGAGGTGACTTCCATTGTTTGCTAAGGTGCCCATCACCTTGGTGCCCATTTTGAAGAGCCAATTGGAGTGCATTGTATTCTTCGTCGCTCAGAGCTGCCTTTCGGATCTTTTCCAGCTGCAAGTCCAATGGGGCAGTGGGAGGGGATAAAGATACCGCACGGAGTGCCACATTGGCAAATGACTCTACTTCTAACTCTCCTTCCAAATCATCAGGGGTTGGTTGATCAACGGGGTGTCTGGAGAAGCAATCTACAACGATGTGCTGCACCCCGGGACGCCACATTGCATGCAAGTTGAAACACGCCAGTTTCTCTTTTAATCTGATAATGCGGGGTGTTTCTATCATATCTAAGGACTTTTGATTGAGAATGGACTCAAGTGGCCGATGATCAATAAGCAGCTCAACTGTCGCACCATGCAAAAACAACTTGCATTTCTTTGCTGCCCATGTGACAGCTAACAGTTCGATTTCAGTGGCAGAGTACCGCCTCAGTGGGGGTCAGGAACCGGGATCCTCATTGCAACAGACGCCAGGTGGTGTCGGACTGCTGTTGCCACAAAGCAAACCCCAACCCTCGGGATTGAGCCGCATCTGTTTCCAGGTGTAGTGGGCCGTTAGCGTCAAACTGGGCAAGTTTTCGGGGGTTAATGAGGGCTGCGATTGTTTGCTCAAAGGCCTTTTGCTGGTGGCCTTCCCATACAAACGCTGCTGTCCCAGATAGCAAGGCACGAAGGGGCTGCAACAGAGTGGCAAGCTCGGCAGTAAAGGACTCAAATTGTTGGGCGAGCCCGCAGAAGGAGCGAAGATCCGTTTTATTGGCTGGCACTGGAAAATGTTGTAGGGCTCTGACGAGATCTGGATTTACCGAATAGCCCTCTCTGTCAACAATGTAGCCACACCAGTGACCAGTAGGCTGAGCGTAAGCAAACTTTTTCCTACCCAACGTAATTCCTGCTTCGCGGCAACGCTGAAGCACTGTGCGAACGCGCTGTTCATGGGTGGCTAGATCAGTATCAAAAATTAGATAATCTTCAACTATCTTCAAGACATTTGGTATTCCCGCAATGGCATCATCACCACGACGATTATGTTCGTCACCGGCGCTAGACAAACCCATCGCATTCCGGCAAAACCGCTTAGAGCCCCACGGGGTTATGAATGTAGTCAAGGGTCTTGACTCTGGGGCAAGAGAGACTTGCCAGTAGCCATGACGCGCATCAAGCGTTGTAAAATACCTCATGCCAGGTGGTACCTTTGCAATTTCTTCCCGTGGAACCTTGGTGGGGTAGCCGGGTCTCTTGACATAAGGGTTCAAGGTCGTAAAATCGACGGTGATTCTGGGTTTTTCTGAACCTTTCTTGGGCACCACAACCATTGGGTGTTGCCACTCAGGTGTCTCACTTAAGGGTACCGGTTCAATTATGCCCTTTTCCTTCATCTCTATTAGCTTGTTCTTCACACTTGCCTCCCAATGGAGAGGAATGCTGTATGCCTTGAAGCGTTTCACAGGTTTAGCATCAGGTTGAAGTTCAATGGTCATGGCAGGTCCAGCCATGGGTTTTAATGGAGCATCGTCATCAACCGGAAAGATATCTTCAAACTCTTCAAGCAGTTTGGCCTTGATTGGACAGGGGGGCGGCTTTAAGGGTGTCTGGCAAGGGGGGACAAATGGGGGACTTTCCAGTGAGAGGCTATTGAGGGGTGACGCCTTGCTCTGGTGTGTCAATGCTAGTGGGACATGTGGCCAGTTTTGTGGAAGCAGACCTAGCACAATGTATCCCGCCTTGCTAAGAAGAGGGTTGGTGCAGCCTTTCACGAGATGGACCGCAGCTTCATATGTGTTCTCTCCACGACTCAGGGTTATGTGAGCGATTCCATAGCTCGTGAGAGGCTGGCCATCAGCGCCAACCAAGTGGTCATTGTCTTCGACCACAGAGAAAGTCCCTGAGCCACCAAGCGAAGCAAGAGCCTCGCCACTCATGGCATCGCAGAATGCACCCGGATCAGGGAGCCAGGCAAAATGGTTGGTGAAACGCGTTCGGTGGCGAGTCGGGAGGTAAACCTTCTCCTTGTCGTTGGATTTCACAGTGCCAACGATAATAGGGTCTGCAATTAGGATGCAGTTTGCTTCTTTTGGTGTAGTCTTTGCAGCATGGGAGCAATGGTGACGATAATGTCCTACCTCGTTGCAATGGAAACAAGTGACGTCCTTGGCCGGGCAAGACTTCGGGTCACCGTGAAGTTGACCCCCACAGTCGCTACACGTTGACAAGTTGGACTTTACAGCAGGGCTACTACGGGGCGCGGAAGAACGCGGGAAGCGACCTTTACGGTAATTGGAATGTTGATGGCCTCCAGGCTTCTGTAGGGCGTTGACGTCCATTGTGGGCGTAGGGTGAGCCAAGCTATCCTGGGTTTCCTTGCTAGCTTCTTGAGCGTGACAGATGGCAAGTGAACGGTCCAGCGTAAGCTTTTTGAAAGGCTCTTCTAGCAGTTTCTGCTGGGTAGTGCGGTCACGGACCCCACAGACTATGCGATCTCGCAAACGATCGTTGCACAGTTGCACACCATGTCCACACGGCCGGCTGCAAGTGGTGCAGATGGCATCATCAGGATACTCACAGGAGGCATCTAACGTGCAAAGAGCGGCCACATAGCTATCAATAGATTCACCAGCTTGCTGGTTTCGATTGAAGAATGCTTGGCGGTCCAGCAGGGGGTTACGGTTGCGACGCAAATATGCATTGAGATGGTCCAAGAGCTGTGCAGTGTCATCAGTTAGCTCATTAATACCTAACAGACTGTTATCCCACAACTGAATCCACTGATCGTGAAGAGAGCTGCGCAGAATCTGCTGTCGACCCCGCAGAGAACAGTCACTGTCCAGATGGGTTAGGTTTGCGTACCCCTGATAGGTTTTTCGCCAAGTGCGAAAGGATGCCAGGGTAGTCTCCTCGGGGGAGAATTTAAGTAATGGTATGTCCATCTTTTTGGCAGCACCACGAGGTGGGTGGGTTGCTATGGGTGGACTGGCAAAGTCTGGGGAAGGCATGACAGGGGTGGGGTGTGCCAATGTGGCCAACGCAGATTGCTGCTGCTGCAAGGTTGCAGCCAACTGTTGCTGCTGTACTAAGCATGCTTGTTGCTGGGCAGCTAGTTGACGTGTTAATTATTCTTGCTGCCGCTGCTGATTAGACATCATTGTCATCATTAACTGTAATGTCTGTTGCATTGGGTTGGCTAGAACTGGGGGAGCAGCCAAACCAGGTGGAGCGGGGGGTTCCCCAGAGGGTGGAGCTTCCTCTGCCTCGTTTTCATGCGGGGTCCTGCTCTGTTCTGCTCTTTTGGACCGTGTTTCGGCCATTATGGAAAAAGGATTTGCTGAAGAACAGATTGGTTACTTCCAGGGCAATGTTTGCAGCAACTCTACAAATTAGGCACAAGAGAACTTACCAATTGTTATGCATGAAGCAAATTATATCCACAAGGGCTTTATATGGCTGCTGAGAGAAGACAGGAGTTGGCTGGACACACGTGGAGCTTTGGCAATATGGCGGCGGTCGACGGACGAGTAGCGACAACGTTGTGGCAAACGTCGGGCGAGCAGCGGCCAGGGCGATGATCCAACGGAGGTAACAAACAGGGTTAGCAGGTTATGGAAACTACTCACTGCGCCATGTAAGAGGAGCAAGCAGACACACAAGTTGACTCGAGAGACACTGTATTGGACTGGACAAAGGGACAAGGGGACTGGAATACAAGGCGTCTGATCGTACGATGTGATGAACGTACGATCGCAATCATGTTACATACATACTAGACTACTACTTGCCCAATTTTGGCATTAGTGTTGTCCACATCCATACCAGTAACGTTTTCCCGCTTCAAGCCTTATCGTTGGAAGACCGTATCAATGCCACTGAATATGCTTGAAGCTGTGGCAGATGCTGATCCCTCAATCAAATTCATTTCGAAAAATTTTGTAAGGGTCCTTCAATACTTGACATCAAAAATTCTGATTGTTATCGGATACATCTTTAACAACCCTTTATTGTTGCTGCCATCAATCATAAAGCTGAAAGGAGATTTCTTCATCTCAGATAAAACAGTTTCCTTCAAGCTATCGCCAATGCAATTGACAAGGGCTGCTGTCTTGGTTCGTGCACATGAGAACAAGTTCGCTGCATCACATCATTTAAATTATTTTTGTATAAAAAACTAAAGAATGTGTTATGCTGAACGATCACAACAGCCATCTTCACTTCTGCCTTGATGGATGGGTGTGGGACTGAGCTCTGTTCCCCAGCTGGCCTGAAAAATGGCAGGACGTATATTCCATGGGCATGCTTCTCATTGCTTTGATGTTTAAGTGTTGCTAAGAAGAAACAGAGTAAAATTGTTTTATACTTATGTATAACTATGTTCTATATATTAGTAGTTAAGTTAAATAATGACATTAGACAGACATGAATAAAAAAGCAAACAAGGTTAAGTCATGCTACAGCAATTGCCACTATGCCACTAAACCAAATTTGGGATCAGCTATGCAATTACACTTATCAAGGCCACGTTTACATAGCTCTCATGCAATCGGATACAATATAAAGGCAGCTGAGCTTCGCCCACAACACGTTCCAAGAACATAGTTACGAGTTGTCCAGTGAAAGAATATATATTGCCCTTCAAATGATATAGAATGGCTGAGTTCTGCCTCAAATTACTAGGAATTTGCGATACAACGAACTCCCAGTTGTATAAGAAACATACCTGCATGCTTTCTGATGACGTTTATTCCACCTCGTGAGCAAGACAAGCTAGTGTCGCAAGGCACACAGAAGAACTTGTACTTGTGCTCTGGCATGAACTGCTGTGAGCATGGCCGAATGAAGGGAAAGTTGTCTGCCATTCTGAGGAATACTTTGTCATGCATTTTTTCTTCTTTTTAGACAAAGGCTCTTTGCTTGAACTCCCTCCCTCAACATCATCTTCGGTCTCCGTTACATAAAATTCGCTATTGCTGTCCGCCATCTTGCCCTAGTGTTTGGACAACGTTGTTCAGCGCAACACGATGCTCGCACGACTCAGTGGGAAAACGCAAAGATGTCTGAAATGAAAGCCTTAAGATCTGCGAAACCCAGAGCGAAACCTCGTTACGTCAATGGAAACAAACTCAAGCAAGACAACACTGCGAAGAGACTGAAGAGCCAAAGGAAATAGAAAAATAGAAAAATAGACTGGGATATTCGCTTTCATTCAATTGAAATACAATATTTTGAGAAAGTTGGAAGGGAAGTTAGCAATTTCCTGAAAATTTAATTGATAATATTGGAATACCGGGAGAAATTGTGCGAGATCGGGAGAGCGGCAGACCGAACGATAAAGCAGGAGGCTCCCGATTGAATCGGGAGGGTTGGAAGCAGAGGGGGATACAGGATTTTCAATACGTATGTCTCAAATTGGAACCCAATCAGAGGAGGTGCAAACCACCTCTTTTCTGGTTGGGGGTCTGGGGCCTGCGTTAAGGCCACAGCGTGTCCAGGGCAGAGCCCTAGTGAGGGACCAGGGGGCAAAGCCACTGGAAGCTCCTAGCTCTTTCTTGGTATCTTGACCTCAAATCCTTCTAAATTTGAGTTATTTCGACACAAAAACCAGGACAGTGTTATTCGCAATCTAATGATCAACAAAATTTGATATTCCTAGAAAATGGCAGACTTGGGCACTCGAGTGAATTCACTCGTACTCGAGTGGCACTCGCGTGGGTTTTTTCACACTCGCCACTC
>OFHS01004780.1:0-13127 GCA_900245855.1 Calvadosia cruxmelitensis
GCAATTTTACAGCTAAACAGCTTACGTTATATAAGTTAGACCTCATTCTCAACCGATCGTCCAGAAATCTTCCTATCTCAAATGATAAAGTCATCCAAAATCAATCAAAAATTGAACTATAGAATGAAAATAGTTTAATTTTCAATAGAATAAAGATACTGGGTCAGATGAAAGACAACATTTGAAGAGAAAGCTTGATTATTTAAAACAGCCACATCTAAACATTTTGATAGACTCCACAAAATGTTGAAAGATTCCAGATGATCTGCACGGCGAAGGCTTGAATGGGTACAGAGAAATTACATCATTTGCGGCACTTGTAAATATGCAACACACCAAACAGTGTTTTTTACTCCCGTTTATCAATATCCAATATATACGATTGAAAGATTTCCGTCTACAAATTCATCATCAAATCTGATTAACACAACAAAAATAAATGGTCTCCTGTAGAATAATTACACAAGCAAAAATACTTCATAATTACAAATATTCAATTCAAATATACATGCTCTAGACAAAACCCAACGTCAGTCAAACAATTCTATATCTTTGACCATCATCTCAAGTTGAATACACAGAATCTCACAGCACTTGGCATTTGTTGTCCTAGCATCTCAACTCTTGACGGCATCCTGTATTTTAAGATAGTCCAATTAGTTGTTCGATTTGCCGGAAGTAAATATCTTGCATTGGATATCTTGTATAAGTTGGAATAATAGATAAATCGCATTGCATCTGCAAAACAAAAAGATTGAAATTGTAACACGTGTGAAGATACAAAATACCGTGAAACCTGTCTATAATGGTCACCTTTGGGACTTGAGGAAAATGACCTTTATAGACAGGTGGCAATTCTATCCAGGTTGCTTTCTATAGAAAGTGCCATTTTTAGGTTTTGAAGAATGGCATTTATATGCAGGTGGCCGCTAATACAGGTTTGATTGTAAATTATCACTCATTCAATGAATGGGCAATTTATTTTGAGCCGTCAGTCTCTGTTTTCTATTAATCCCTCAACGAGTACAATATGTCAATAAAATACTGTATACATTAAACCATGATACACTCAAACCTGTTTTACATGGCCACTCTATAAAGGAACCAATGAAAAGCGGTCTCTAGAAACAGGTGGTTGCACAGTACAGGTAATTTCTACTGCTTAAAGATTCACAAAAGAGAACAAAATTTAGTTTTGGATTACATAAAGATCATGAATTAAATTATTAAATTGGAATTATCTGTATACAGTCAAACCTGTATTAGCGGCCACCTCTATAGAGCAGCCACATATGTTGCAAGGTCGCTCTTCATAACCCTAAAATGATACTTTCTATAGAAATGAACCTGGACAGAAAGGCCTGTCTATAAAGGTCATTTTTCTCAGGTCCCAGAGGTGACCGTTATAGACAGGTTTCACTGTATTGTCATGAAAATATCACAATGCTCCCTTTAGCGTAAGGCTCCATAATATGAAGAAAGCAATGTCCACAAGTCCTACGTAGAAAGTTGACCATGGCACATTAATTAAAGCCGTCGGAAAATTGTGTGTGAGTCTGATTGTTTTCTAGCTTTATCCAAGCAGCATGTTAATTTGTAAAGTAGATTAGCTGCTTCCATGATGCTCGAGAAGGAAAGCATGTTATCTTGCTTTGCTTAAGAAGAATGCAGCATTAATGCAATACCGGATCTTCAAACGTCATGCGAGGGAACCGATAGCATCTGTGCATAGATAAGATACATCAATCGGGTGTGCTTAATGATCATCCATATAAATAATGCCACACAGCATGATAAAAATCTCGTATATAAATAACATGCCATACAGTAAACAAAACATAACATAACAATAAAGTCCACTCCACTTAATACTATGAGAAAAAAGTACCGAAATACTTCTCGGTATTTTTCAGCCCTTTTTCAGTACTTTCTCAGCATATTTTCAGCACATTTTTCTCAAAGTGTAATAAAACCACATTGCGACCGCTCTATTTTGGTTAAATTAAGCCGCTGCCCGCTGGTTTTATTAAAAGAAATGTTACTAACGAAGAAACGTCATGCAGATTAAAGTTAGAAACATAATTTTTTTTTACAAAGCGACTGGTTTTATTAACTATCATTCATTCATTCATTCATTACCTACATCAGCATGTACCAAAAGGCTCTGCTATGTATGCACAACAGAATTAAAGTCCTCCATTGTGTTCTGTCCAGTGTTACGGTCTTTGCTATCTCTCTATTAACTATGGCTTTATTAAAAGGCAATCATTGACTGTGGTAAGCATCAGTGGTATTATATCAGTCTCCAGCTACCACCAATCTTAGAAAAAAAAAATGAAGTGCCTGTACCATACAGTTCTAACTCACCGTCTCATTAGCTAGGTTATGACTTTTAGTAGTAGAAATCCGCATTTTTTGTTCAGTTGGTTGATTCTCAAGGTATGATTTCTCTAGCGCAAAAATATGACCCTCTGTAGAAAATAGATATTTTGATGCCATCGTATTGACGGGATTATCAGCATCAAATAGCTGCAATAAAAAAACAAGAGGAAGTTAGCCAATATTAAACAGTTTTGCAACAAAAGAATGTGGTTTGCGGCTGGTGTGTGCATTTGCAGCTTGCTAACTCTCGCTTACTGTTCGTTAGCGAGCAGACGAGCAAAAACACTGTTTGTATTGTGGATCCAGAACAAAGGCCTGGAAAGCGTCAAATCAGCAGCACGCTTTGCTTTCATTGTTCATTTCTGACCAATAAGCGACAGCCATGGAATCTAATTGCCTCCGTGTTGCTGTTTTCAGATGTCCATGCAGCAGAGCAACTGATTTGAGCAATTTGCACTAGCCGCGGTCAGTTCGGGTTTATTGTTCAATCAATCACAAATGGCCATTCGCTCATTTCTTGCAATAGTGTGGCTTGAGCTTTAGGTCGATGAATAAATGACAAATAGTCATATTGATTAGATGATGTGATACAGTCAAACCTGTATTAGCGGCCACCTCTATAGAGCAGCCACCTGTATATAAAGGCCACTCTTCACAACCCCAAAATGACACTTTCTATAGAAATCAACCTGGATAGAAAGACCACCTATAAAGGTCACTTTTTCATGTCTCAAGGTGACCATTATAGACATGTTTCACTGTATTTCAAGTCTTTGCCAACCAGCAGATAACACACGGACACTTTTAATACAGACACACAAGCAGACATCCGTGTACAAGATGCACAACATTGCACTTACTAAATATAAGTACTTGCAGGTTTCACTCAAGAAGAAGCTCTCCATGCGATCTTCAAGTGATTTGTCTTCCACATTATGAACAGTAGCATAACCACATCTAAATAAACATCATAAAAGAATACAGCATGTGAATTGTTAACTACTAGCACAACAACACATTATGAATCGAGAAATGGGTGCAATAAACAACACTATGAATCCAAAACATTTGAAACCATTTGAAAACCATGTGAAATGGGAAGGCCACCTCCGTAAATCCATGTGAAATGACAAAAAACACGTGAAAAGCCATGTGAATTAGAAAATAGAACGGTTTTCACACAGTTTTTAGCATGATTTTCACATGGATTTCACATCCTATTAGTTTATAGTACAATGTGAAAACTGTCTGAAATAAAAATACACCACTGTGGTAAAACCATGTGCCCATTTAACAGATGTACCTCTTGCTAGCTTCATTCAGGTCGAAACAGAGCTTCTGATGCATTGTGTCAAAAGTGCCGTACACATCTACCCTGGTTCCAGCCATTGATTCATTAATATTTACTTTCCATTAAAATGGTCGGGATACAAAAACATGGAGCAGCAATACTATAAATCCAAAAAGTGTGAAAATCATTTGAAAGCCATGTGAAATAGGAAGAACTCTCTATAAAATCATGTGAAATAGGAAATAGCAAAACACCATGTGAAAAACCATGTGAATTTGAAAACAAAACGAAAAACCAAGTGAAAAGGGCATTTTCACACGGTTTTCACACACTCTTGCACATGATTTTCACATGGATTTTGCCGAGTTCATAATATATATATAGATGTGTCTTTATTCATCAATAAATGAAAAAAACAATACAAATCTAGAAGGCAGAACTCAATCTGTGCTTACACTAGAAAGGAGCGATACAAATTAATTAATACAGTTAATTACTTTACACGAAGATAAAGCACTAACATGAATAGTGCCCTCTCAAGCGACGTTTGAACGAGGAGATTGATGGAGATAAAATGACATCTTCAGGCAATCAGTTCCAGTTCTTAATCACTCTTTGAAAGAAGAAATTCTTTCTGACGTTTGTATGTGGACGATTGCAGCGCAAACGTTGGCTGTGACCACAGGTGGAGGTATTCAAATATTGTACATCTGGACTGAGGCAAAGATAAATTTACTTTCTTGTGCAAGATCTTAAAAATAAAATGTAAATTGAGATGTTCGCGTCGAGTTTCTAAACTTTCAATCCCAAGAAAGGCGAGCCTTTCTGGATAAGAAAGCTGCAAATGCTGGTTGTGCTTATACAGTATTCTACGTGTAAAACAGCCTTGGATACTTTCGAGAATTTTAATACCCTTTTTAAATGCGGGTTGAAAACTTGACAACCGTACTCTAGGATTGGTCTAACATAAACGAGAAACGCATTTACAAGACAATCTAGGTTGCTAAACTTTAATGCTCGTACAATGTGATTGGCAACAAGGCCGGCTCTCTTCGATATAATACGGCAACGTTCGGATAATTTAAGGTCTGGGGAAACGTGAATTCCCAGATCACGAATGGAAGATTCTATATAAGGTAACGTATAGCTGTTGATTACAAATCTTGAATGAGCGTTTGGTCTACCAATGTACAGCACGGCGCATTTCTCTGCAGCAACCTTTAATTGCCAGACGTTGTTGTTGTTGTTGACTTTATTCTGAAATCCATTAAGTTACAAATAACTTTCTTTCATGGAGCAGAATTAAATAACATAATATAAAACAAAGTACTTAATATTCTATTATACAGCAACATAAATCGTGAAAATTATAATACATTACTTACAGTATGTTGCTTACAATTACAATCAAGTTTGAAACTGGCAATATTTGCAGATATTTTGAGCTGGCAGGGTAGTGCATTCCTAACCCTGACATCAGTAGATTGAAAGGAATGCAGATGCTTTTTAAGCACCCTAAAACAACCAGATAAAGCAGCATGGGTGCTTCTCTCGTAATTTTTGTTAAAATTATCAATAAGGTAGGATGGTGCCCACCATTTGCAATTTTCCACATCCAGACACATTGCAAATACCGAACACGCTGCCCAATGTCCATCCATCCCAGTCTCTTATGCATATCTTTACGATATGTTCTAAAATGACATCCTAAAACTATTCGCATTATTCTATTTTGCAATTTCTGCAGTTTATCTACATCTTTGTTACTTATACACGATACCCATATTATGGCACAATAATCAAAATGAGGTAATATAATTGTCTTATATCTTCTCTCTCTGGAATCAATGGATAAAAATTTACTAAGATATTTTAAAATTCCAATTTACGGTTTATTTTATTTACAGTTTGTTTTACATGATTTACAAATGTTAAATTTTCATCTAATATCACACCTAAGTATTTAATTTCATTGACCCAATCTAAAAACGTGTTGAGAATTTTTTGCATGTTACCGTGAAAGTTTGCTGTATTCTGGAAGCTATAGACCGAGTACAGCTTCAAGTCATCAGCGAAAAGTTGGCAAGGGATGTATGAAATACAATCAGAAATATCGTTGACAAACAACAGGAAAAGTAACGGACCAAGGACATATACTTGTGGTACACCACTCAAGCAAAGAGAATAACTGGAAAAAGAAATGCCAACTTGAACACACTGGGATCTGTTTGAAAGAAAAGCCTTGATCCATTTTAACAATGGACCCTCGATGCCATAGCCAGCCAATTTTAGAAGCTTCTCGTGCAAGACGCTGTCGAATGCTTTTGCAAAATCAATGTAAATAATATCTGTACAATTAATGTTTCATATCAATGGCTAATGTCCAATCATTAAATGATTCAGTGAGTTGTGTGGCTGTTGACTTCTTTGTTAAAATCCATGTTGATGTGATGTGATGAGATTTTCATCAAGCAGGAAAGACATAACAGAAGACTTGATAATTGACTCCATTAAGCGGCAGCAAACAGAAGTTAGTGATATTGGCCGATAATTGCATGGTTTATCGGCGGGAGCCTTTTTGAACACAGGACAAACCACTGCCGTTTTCCATACATCTGAAATTTCATCAGACATAAATGACAATGAAAACATGTAAAGCAAGGGTTGAACAATGACAGAAGCAATCCGTTTCAAAAAGAAGGCACGTAAGTGATCAGGTGTGCCTGATAGTTTGTTTGGCAAACGATCGAGAGCGTGAAGAATATCAATCTGATTAAAACAATATCAGTAAGAGTGTTCAAGGCTCTCTTTGGAAAAATTGGCAGCTCACCATCGTCATGTGTGAACACGGAGGAGAACTGTCTTTCAAGAATACTAGCCTTGCCAGCATCTGAAGTACACAGTTCATCAAGGGAATCACGGAGTGGCGAAACACCAGATTTGCATTCCAACTTCTTGTTTACATAGGAATAGAATGCTCGATTGTTCCTGTGTTGCGAAATCTCTTCTCGATGTTAATAAAATACCTCCAAATTGCTTTCCTGCAATCAGTAGCACATTTCTTGTGTAAACCATTACAAAGTGCGACATGTAATACCATATATTACCATGTATTACCATAGTGCAACATGGTCAGTGGATGTTAATTTTGGTTCATCTGGCCAATGGTAATGCGAATGAAACATAGATAGACATCAAACCAAGCATTGAACCAGGCTGGTTATAACTCAGGGAAAAATGCAAATTTAAAGCAAGATGCATTTCGATGTAGATGAACAACAGTTGATGCAAATTATAGAACTTAACAATCATTGGCAGAAATGCCTTCAAACCTTGACTTGGTGTAAAGCTCCAGGCTGTTCAATACATTGGCTCCAACTTGCAGATAGAATGGATGCTTCGTTGCCTGAAAATAAAACAAATCGATGACTTCAGATCACTCAATATATGATGCAGTTAATTGCCACTGAGACATCTTCCTATCTCAAATGATAAAGTCATCCAAAATCAATCAAAAATTGAACTATAGAATGGAAATAGTTTAATTTTCAATAGAATAAAGTAACTGGGTCAGATGAAAGACAGCATTTGAAGAGAAAGCTGGACCCATAGCATTGATTAATCGATAGCTTTTTGGCAATCAATTGTCCAGTTTGACATTACATCATAGATATCACAAAAGATGTGTTACTATATTGAGGCCGTTCAAAAGACTAGACACCATTATGAAGTCTACAGTTTCATGCTTGCTTACTGCAGAGTACACCAGAGGGCGCAATAGTCGAACCAGAGATAATTTCATTGACATTACAAAAGAGAGCTACATTTAAACCTGTCTATAATGGTCACCTTTGGGGCCTGAGGACAATGACCTTTATAGACAGCTCGCCTTTCTGTCTAGGTCGATTTCTATAGAAGGTATCATTTTGGTGTTACGAAGAGTGGCCTTTATACACAGGTGGCTGCTCTATAGAGGAGGCCGCTAATACAGGTTTGACAGTACGAGATAAAAGGTCTCTGTGCTACTTTCGGTGCATCGATTAGTTATCATTGTTGGCGCTTCAATGCAAAGAAATGCAGTTTTGTTATTTCTAATTTACAGAAATGCACAACATTATCGTAAGTTACCTGATACAAGATATACGTAGCTTCAATGAGTTCTGGTCTCAATGGATAAAATTTGACTTCGGGAACTTTAAATTGCCAATTAAAACGCTCCGGCAGTACGCCGTATTTCTGCCAAAGAGCATAATATATGGCATGGCTACAAATGGCTTCATCAAGATCACCCACAAGAACCTGAAACAAAGAGAAAAGATGGTTTGCACATTGCTAAGTTACAAACAGAAGTGGGAAAATATATATCTCTGTGATTAGCACACAAAATCAGATCCATCTAAACCGGAAAGAATTTATATTAATTGTTTTTGAAGTTCTTAGTTATGTAAGAGGCACAACAGCATCAAATGCCGTACTAACTTGTGTCATGCTACCACGATAATGTGAGTTTGTATAAAGTGGTCTGAGCTAAATTGCTCGCTTGTGCGATATGTTGTGATACAGCACGGAAGCATTGACCATAACGATTACATTACAGAATGTGCAATGGCTTTACGCTACGACATAGCGGCATGACCTTACTACAGTAAAACCTGTCTATAATGGTCACTTTTGGGGCCTAAGCAAAATGACATTTATAGACATATGGCCTTTCTGTCCAGGTTGATTTCTACAGAAAGTGTCATTTTGGGGTTATGAAGAGTGGTCTTTATACACAGGTGGCTGCTCTATAGAGGTGGCCGCTAATACAGGTTTGACAGTAACATGAGAGACCAATAGTTACTTTAACAGCCAGAAACAAGACCACCAATACCTAAGATGACAACGGGAATCACACAATCATCACACAATATAAAAAAAGATAAGATTAATCTCACTGAAGGACAATACAGAGAACTAATATATTTACTAATGAAATACATTTGCTACTGAAATCAACTATATACTCCAGTCCTTCAGCCCAACTTCCTTGATTTCACCAGATGATATCCTTATGTTACTTCTTGTCACAACTGGTTTAATTCCTTGTCATGTTGGCATTGCTAACTTCCCTAGCTTAATGCCCCAATTTGCCCCACACTTTTATTCCAAGGTCAGCATTGAGATATTAACCCTTGTCCTGCTATTGACGTGTATACATGTTTTTGAAACAATTCAAAAGTAGCGACATATAACCAATCACATAGTTAGTTTCTAGCGATCAATCAATCAGCAATCAATGAAGCGACTTCAAGTCTTCATTTAACTAGTTTTATGAGCAGGACAAGGATTAAACTAGGTTCGACAGCACGTTAAATGTACTATATAGTACTTCTCTTAGGGACCGTACCTCACAATCATGGACTAATAATGATCCTTAAAACTAACAGAAGATGTACCAGCAACATACCTGAACCCCTGAGAATGCGGCTTGAAGAGAATCGATCCATGTGTTATATACTTCTCCTGTGAACATGTTGACATTGACGTACATTGGCACATCACCATAGCCACTGTTGCATAACGTCCGCCTATAGCATCGATATCAACAGGATTGAGTTATTTGTACAAGGAAGGTTCATGCTCGTTGTATGTTGGGAACATGAGGGCTGAGAGGTCTAAGAGGAACATAGTAGACAACTACCACTAGGCTAGGCAATATCTATCATTAGGCTAGCGCTAGGCAACACCTTTCTAGCATGAATCCCGTAATGCATTGACTTGCCCTAGACTCTGTACAAGGACAAGGTGAAACAGTCTTTGAAATTTATTATTTGAAAACCTAGGTGATTAGAAAGAACCTCATAGTCCAAGTAGGCACTTTAAGATTCACATTCTTCTATGACTGAGAAGTGAGATATTAAGTGGCTTGATGGGACATCGAATAAAACTACAAGTAAGCATTGCAAGTACAGTGAAACCTGTCTATAACAGTCGCCTCTGGGAATGAGAAAAATGACCTTTATAGACAGGTGGCCTTTCTGTCCAGGTTGATTTCTATAGAAACTGTCATTCTTGGGGATATGAAGAATGGCATTTATACACAAGTGGCTGCTCTATAGAGGTGACCGCTAATACAGGTTTGACTGTAGAAATTAACCAAGGATATTAAGAGATAGAGGGTCATAATTACCTGAAATGATCACAAGTGAGATCAGACATGAACCGAAACAGATTAATAATAAAATAGATAATCATTAACTTCATAGTAAAATGTAATATCAGACAACCACGTATGAGATGAGATGAGACTAACTGAGCATATTATTTGGCCGCTAAGATGACCACATCTTCCACAATATCTGCAAGTGTAAGGACAGGGGGGCTAAAGCTCAAGTAACATTATCACTAAAACTACCGTCAGTTGCGATAGACAGAACAATAGTGCTGAGCTCCTTGTGGCAGTTAAAATCGGTCAGATGTTTCGCTCTGAATGCACAGCTCTCAAACCGCAAACACTTGAGCTGTTGGTGATTGGTAAAAAAATGAACAATAAAAGCAAAACGTGACGCTCATTGGTCACTTTCCGAGCCATTGTTTCAGATGAACAATACCAATATGGTTGCTCACGAGCTAACAGGAAGCAAACGTGTGGCAAGCCAAGTAAATACTCATGCCACTAGCTACCTGAAACTTGCACATGGTTAGCGATTATGTGGCCGAGACTTAAGGCGTATGGTTAAATGCCTATCTCCTGAAATATGCCACTGAACGCGAGCAATACTCAATGATAAACAATCACAAGCTATTTTACGTACCCTTTTCGTAAATGTTGTCGTATTTGTTGATAAATCTCTTTGAATCTGTCCAAGTCTTTAGCATGACCAAACATGATGTAAGTCTATAAAAATAGAATGGAAAATCTAAATGAACTACAAGTTACATAAACATGTACAGTGCTATTTGAAATCCGCGAACACCATCGGCACGCAACTCGCAAATCCACAGGCGATGTGCAGAAGATAAATGCAATTTCAAATAAGTTGAGAAAGTAGCCAAATTTTACTAAGAAGAGTTTAGGTAAAAACTAGAAGAGGGATGTCAGAAATAGCTGTGACATGACATTAAGAAAATCAATAGCAAAGAAGCTAAAATAACATAACATTCTGGAAAAGCTCACATTACTTGGTTTGCATAACTATAGCTACAATCTAAGATTTTAAATGAAAAATGAGAAGTGATAGGTGAAAAGTAATAATACTGAAAAATGAAAGGCGAAATGTGGTCAACCCTTAACACAGGTGGCTTCCTAGTACAGGTAAACTGTATTGTTTGAGCTTTTGCGTGGCCTACTTTAAGGTGGTCTCCTAACACAGGTGGTCGGTCACTTCAAACAAGTAAGTAAACAAAATAAGTAAAGTTTCATGCCTCGGTCAGGCCAGCGTTACCAGATGGCTCATTCGCTATGCGGTACGGTTCTCATATTTGTTTCTTAGTGATTGAGCCAGGGGTGCCTTGCAGGCATAAGAAATGACACCACCTAAGTCGCATTGCCCCATGTTATACCTTTTGCACAATGTGCTGCCCATTTTGACGGCCCTTTAAACAAGGCTTTTTGAAAAATCATAAGATTGTAAGATTTGAGAACCATAGATTTCCCAAATAACAAATGACATGATTAAACAATTACAAAACACAATAAATAAGTCCAGGCTTGCCTTTAATAAGTATTCGTAAAAGGAGTCAAGGCCAGCTCCTAGGCCGCTCATTGGTCCAACCCAGTCTCCAGTTTGAACATTTATAACATTTCCTAGCCAAAATTAAAAGAACGCAGATCAAATCACAAGATTAAGAAATATATACAAGGCACAAACACAGCTGTGGTAGACACGTTTCCTTACAAAATGAAACTCGCATATATCACAATCCTGCAGAAGTTTTGGGTCTTACTTCCAAACATTAGCTGAACATGTTGTTTTATATCCAGTCCCTTTGTAAAAGATATCATTCGTTTCAGACAGTTCTTGCTTTTCTCACCAGAAACAACAATTACAGATGGCTGGAATTGCCAAGAATGTGTTTGTCTTAGTTTTGCGTCTCTTAGGAGATTCTAGCCATCAGGGTAGAAAACTATCTGCGACTGTTAACTTTGGACAAAAGAAATTTGCCTTTGTGGAAAAGACAACTCAGTAAAGAGGTTGACAAAATGACCATTAGTACAGTCAAATCTGCATTAGCGGCCACCTCTGTAGAGCAACAACCTGCGTATAAAGGCCACTCTTTATAACCCCAAAACGACACCTTCTATAGAAACCATGCAACCTGGGCAGAAAGGCCACTTGTCTATTTTTCTCAGGTCCCAGAGGCAACCTTTATAGACAGATTTCACTGTACTCTACATGTGGATGGCCACTTTCCAGAGGTAACAGCGTTACAGGGAATAGGGCTGCCTAGATTTCTTTTCTTACCAAACAATCCAGTTGAATTTGCTCTGCGTTCCCATAAGGCGTCAACTGCTCTCCTGGCCACAGAAGCATAGGAAGGATCATCCAATAAATGACTTAGAAGACTGAACTCAAGAACAAGTGTCCCAGCACCAGCTGTACAAGTCTCCGGCGAGCATGATTCAGGGACACCATGCATTAGGTTCACCTGAGCATCAATAGAAAAGCAATTCACATCGTACATCAGATACAGTTGAAGTTGGTTAACATCCCCATTCTAATGCATTTAAAAAATGAAATATTGAGCTGTTTAGTCATTGAGCAAGATAAATTAGCAAAGTCAGCACGCTAAGTGGCATTTGATCAGCAAAAATGACAGCGACATGCTTGAATAGGCATACAGGTATTTTGACTAAAGGCAATAATTATTAGTCTCTGCTGTGATCTGTAGTTGCTTTCCGGTTTCATTTCAAGTACTATTCTGTAAGGACAGCTACCACGAAAGGTATTGCAACTCGAAATTAACAAGTAGTACAATGACTAATAAAATTAATGACACTTAATATGGGAAACCCAGCCAGAGAACAGATATCTTTGCCATCAACAAATAATCCCTTTTGCAGTCACACAGTAGGCCTACGTGTGCTTCTTGTACCATCATCATCAATCAATCAATCAATTTATTTTGTTCTCGTATTCAGCTGAAATACATATATGCAACCAGTTGCCAATAAATGGCAAGCTTTACGTAATGAGGAGTTGTAGGATTTACAATAAAAATGATTAAAAATTAGCATAAAAAAACAGGATAAGATCAATTTAAAAAGGTATGCATTAAAATAGGGTATAAAAAGGAGACAAAGAGACACATTATAAACGCCGCAGTAGAAAAAATAATCATGGTCTATCGTCACTTCAATCGATTACTTCAGTCAGGTTGACACCATTGACTATCTTTTTGACTCACGGTTACTATGGTAACGTGACGTCTATGCTATGAGAGGGGGAAAACGGAGTGTTTTTTTTTCTTC
>OFHS01004781.1:2881-13127 GCA_900245855.1 Calvadosia cruxmelitensis
ACCTGATTAAAAAGAAACTTCGTCGTAAGATGAGCATCATTGTTGAGTCTGGTGAAGCACGGTGAGCTTGGTTATTGCAATATATCCACAATGAATTCAAACCATGTGGAATCCATGTGAAAATTATCTGAAACCCTGTGTGAAAAGTTTGCAAAGAGTTCCCTGTTCACGTGTTTCCTTTCTCTTTTTAATTCAAATCCACATGATTTTCATATGATACTTGTTATTTCATAGGATGTTTTCGAAAATGCTTCCCATATCGCATGATTTTCAAATGATTTTCACATGATTTGGAATCAGAGTGCTGTACAATGCTATTTGTGTTCTGTATGTCCTTTCAATCTCTTTGGTGAGCTCTTCAAAAGCATTGTAACAGTATATGCCCCAGTAGGAATCCTTGCCTCTACTTTTTATGAGTCTACACCAATTTGCATTATTTAAGCTTCACTTACGGTAATCTGGCCGTGACAGTTGTCTTTGCAATTTCTTATCTTGTCGTAACCATTTTTCACAAATCATATATTTAGTTCATTATATTAGTTGAAATAAAATAACCTAAAATATGACCTATTGCCATGATTTCATGAGGTTGTTTTCCTTTAGTGAAATCCACCATCTTTGCACCCTACTCGGTTTCGGCGCTGATGCCATCCATCCATATTTGGTCTTTGAGACGTTCAAACAACTCTCCCAAGACGGTAACTATCAGCTGTTGTTGATTTCAATAAAATCTTTGAACTGTTTGCTATAGGTAAAATTGAACCTTTTGCCAGTGCAATAAAATGCTGAAGCACAAAATATGTTTTTTCTGATATTGAATTTTGCTTGTTTTGCAATCGATTATTTTCTTACTTAATCTATAAACATTAAATCTACTACTTTTTAATCAGTTGTACAATAAGAAAGTGCAAGGTGTGTCAGTGTTGTGTAGAGGCTAGGATGCATGGCTGCCGATCAGACATCCCGGTTTAGACTCCCGGTTCAGCCGACACGTATTTGTTGCATCTAATGTGGTTCTAGTTGTCCAGTGCCCCAAGAGAGATAGCCCACCAGGTTTTTGGGGCTACCCCTCGTTAGAGTTAATTCTACTATATTTCGACCAGTGTTTAGCAACTACCCAAGGGACACACAGAAAGTGGTTTCTTTGGACAGGTAATGTCTAAGAATGTCTGCTACGATGCAATATATTGCATGCAATGTTGATCATGTACCACCAGTAAGTAGGTGTATGTGATCGATTGACATCAGGTAAATGCTGTGCTAGCATCTCCTACCATTTCCATTGAGAGTAGGACTATCTCAACAGGGGTGGTCACGTAATACAGGTGATCACTTGAGATAGTTGGAATTTATGACAGTTTGATTGTGCCGAATAATCACATTCATGTAATTGACTATCAGGTCTGCTTGATCCGCCAATGAGCGACGAAGAGATCATATCAAACTACAAGAAAGCTGCTGATATCGGGATTCGCAAAGTCATGGCCAAAATGGGTATCTCGACTCTGCACAGTTACAAGGCAAGTATTATGGCAACCCTCCCTCTTTCTCTTGTGACATAGTCTTTCCTTAGCGTTTGATACTACAGTCAAACCCGGTTAATATCCCGCTGATGGTATATCTAAATGTGGGATATTATGCAAGGCAAATTAATCGAGGAAGTGTGGGAAATGCCATCTAGTCAGTGGGTATACCCTTCAGGCATTGGTGGGATATTATTCCATATGATAATAACCAGGTCTAACTGTAAATACAGTGAAACCTGTCTATAACGTTCACCTTTGGGACCTGAGGAAAATGACCTTTATAGACAGGTGACCTTTCTGTTCAGATTGATTTCTATAGAAAGAGTCGTTTTGGGGTTATGAAGAGTGGCCTTTATACACAGGTGGCTGCTCTATAGAGGTGGCCGCTAATACAGGTTTGACCGTTTGTGTTATTGTTCGTAGAACTCTGCTTATTGTGCACACAAGCTGATGGCGAATCTTTGTCAATGTGGCAATTTAGTGTCATGCTGTTACAATGCATTGTTTGTTTTTCTGCTTGCTTTCCTCCAAAGATATTCACTTCTCTCAGTAACTAACTACAGCTGCTACCGAAAAATAGTAATTCATGTTTTAAGAAGTTACTTTCTCTAAATACAAAGAAACCTTGTTAATATCACTGCAGTTTATATCACTGAGTTCACAACCCAAGCTCTGTCAAATCAACTTTTTAACCTGCTTAATATCACGACCCGCTTATTATCACAATTTTTGACTGGATATTACCAAGGTTTGACGGTAATAACTAGTTTCAAATTGAGCATTTAATTTCGTAATTAGTACTTACTAATTGTATGCTATTATCTCCAATGTTTCAGGGATCTCAGATCTTTGAAGCCGTTGGACTTGGAAAAGATGTGAGTCTTTGTGAATCGGCACGTCTATTTTATTTGCTGCGCATCAGCGACGCTGTCCAAGATGACAGCAATGTCATCAACGAAGTCGAGGTCGTGGAGGCGTCTCTCGGGATGGTGTGATGATCTTCGATGATTGAGCGCGAAGCCTCACCTGTCAGAACAGGCGTGGTGTAAGACTTTTCAACAAATAGGTCAAAAAGAAATGGAGACAACGTGTCACCTTGTAGTACACCACCAGACGCCGTGAAATCATCAGTCTCACCATAGTGAGTTCTGACCAAAGCAGAAGTAGATGAGTAGAACGACATGATAGCGTTGATTAAGATTGGGGGCACGTTAAACAAAGACAGGAGGTCCTTAATTCTAGATCTAAAAACAGAATCAAAGGCCTTCTTAATGTCTATAAATGTCACAACTATGTTCTTTTGGTAAAATTAATTTTCACATGGTTTTCATACGGTTCTTGACCTGGTTCCAGCTCATGATTCTATGTGAAAAAGATAATTTGACTGTCTTGACGATTCTATAATAAGTCTGGTTTTGTTGGTTATTAATTTCAGGTCATGGATCGATGTTTCTCTGGAACGGCTTCTAGAATCGGTGGTGTCAACTTTCCCATCTTAGCACAAGAGGTAGAATAAATTATTTTAAGATGAGCATATATATCTTTCCACCCACTTCGGGGTAAACTTCAAGGCGGTGGTATAAAGTATAAACGGAATTTGACAGGTTTCATTATTTACAAACTGGTCAGTTGTCGTGCTGCTTAACAAAAGCAATGTACGAAGCTATGTTTTTACATGACATGATATGGTATAAGTCGCATGCCTGGAGGCCACATTGCGAACAAACACATTGTTCGGCAGGATGGTGGAAAGTTTTGAATAGATAGTTAGATAGATAGATTTATTTTGACCACATTATTAGCTGTAAGACAACATACAAGAGAGAAAATTAATTAAGTACAAAGTAAATAGTGAATACAGTACATGATCAAGGTCATCCCGTAAGCAAAATTGGCTTGTTTATTTGGGAGACCATAAATTTACAACAAAATAGTGAACAGTATGATTTTATTGAACAGAGCATACTAATATGCGTGATATATGTAAGAATTAAGTAATGAAGGTAATAATCAAAAACAGAAAGTAATAAAGATAACAAAGAGAAGAAACAAAGAACAACAACAAAAAACAGAAAAAAAAGATAAGATGAAGATGTATTTGCAAATTGAGTTTGTTTAATATTGATTGAGATGATGGATCAATGACTGATGTTTAGTATTTTAATATGCCTCCGTTCAAACTATTGACTATCTTATTTCCTTTTCTATTTTTGGGAATAAGTTTTATTCCTTTCCTTGATTATCTAGATACTTCTGTTCAGATTTACTGCCATTGTCAATGTGCAATTTCAATTTCATTGATTATAAAGTTTTTATTCTCATTTATCCAGCATTGCTATAGTCTCAGTTATTGTATTTTATTAGTTGGCTCCAGTTACTCGCCATTTTATAAAACGTACCCCTTGGGGTAACTGTGATATGCTGTCCGTGTATGACAGTGAAATGCCAGTTTGAATAAATGTATTGATTGATTGATTGATCTTGCTGTAAGGTCAAAGTTTAGTATTAGGGAGACAGAGACAACGACGTAACGAGTGGCTGCTCATTAACATCTTCAAGCACGATAATTCTCTGTTCTCGCATAACATGCAATATGCATTAACAATGCACGACCATACCTATTACCATTGACAACTTGACACTACATGCAGGGTGTCAATTATGACGTGATGGCGCAGTTCTGAAAACGTCTATGCGTTGTGACACAATGGACATATGTGTCATCCAATTCTACAAAACTCAATTACAGCGATACTTACATTTGTGGTAGCCTACTAACATTCTATCAGTAGGCTATGAGGTATTTTCTGACGCAGGCATACCTGATTTATATTTTCCAGTCCTTATGCTATTATAATTGTTATGTTTCGAAGTAATTCATGTTCTATCTATTCAATGGTAGCCCACCACGAGGAACTCACTGAGGAAGTATTTGTTCCATCAGTTAGGGATGTGAAGTCGATAGAAAGTGCTGTTCGATATGAAAATGTATCAGTCCAATCCAATCCAATCCAATCCAATCCAATCCAATCCAATCCAATCTAATCCAATCCAATTCCCATATGCAATGTTTTTTATTTATTCAATATAAAATATGGAAAAATAGTTTCAATATCTTCTGATATCAGAGTCAAAATATTACTTAAATAATTTAATTTTATTTTATTAGATTGGCTCGTACACAGTTTCATCATCATCATCATCATCATCATTATTTAATCAGTTATCCAATCAGATACAATTTCTGTTTTTTGTGGAGCTGAGTTCGCAAACTAATACATCATAATAAATAATTGTTTTCCTTTTTTTGCTTTTTGACCTAAAATGTTCTTTGATAATTGAGTTGAATCTGACTCTACTAGCAATAAACTTTATTTATGATGGCAGACTGTTCTATTGATGGTCATCAAAATATTATCATCATGGTTTAACATGTCATCAAATATTGGAGGCTTATGATTGGTTGATTGGTCATATGTTGCTTTTATAGGCACTCGATCGCCATCGCTTGGCTTTCTCAGAGAGAGACTGCGACAACCTCCTTATGAACAATAAGGTGAGCCAGCCTCATTTGTGAAATTACAGATCTATCGATTTTTCAATATTTTCAAATTCCTCAATGATTTGAAATGTGGTTTAATATTCTTCTGCTATAAAGAAAGAGCAATCATTTTTATAATTATTAAAGTGATCCTGTCTATAATGGTCACCTATGGAAAGTGAGGAAAATGACCTTTACAGACAGGTTGATTTTTATAGAAAGTGTCATTTTTGGGTTGTGAAGAGTGGCCTTTATATACAGGTGGTTGCTCAACAAATGTGGCTGCTAATACAAGTTTGACTGTAATTGGTCATTCATTCGGTCCATTCGGTTGGCATATTTTGATTGATGCCTCTTTTGTTTCGGCTGTCCGTGCAATGGAACAATGGCTACTGAGATTGTAACACGGCATGTGAGATTTTGAACTTGTTCTAAAAGCAATTATGGCTGAACATCCAGAGTTTGAGTTCTCCATGAAAAGAGCATAGAAAAGTTGTTTTTAGCTTTTTGATAATTCTTTACTTTGGAATGTTGTTTCCATCCTGCTCTATTTCCGCTCACCATGTGACGATCAATTTACATTACTTCGTTTAATCCTCAGGGTGTTTACCATTGGCGTGATGGCGGTGAACAGCATGTCAATGATCCAAGAAGTATTGCACACCTACAGGTCAGATTAAAACTGATGATCCATCTAGCAGAGCAACAGTATTCAGGGGCGGACAGTTATAAACGCCAAAGGGCTGCAAACCTGAACTATATTCTGTTACAGGACCCTAAAATACAACATCGTTCTCTTGTTGAATGTTAGGGTGCTCATACAGTGAAACCTGTCTATAATGGTCACCTTTGGGACTTGAGGAAAATGACCTTTATAGCCAGGTGGCCTTTATGTCCAGGTTGATTAATATAGAAAGTTTCATTTGGGGGTTATGAAAAGTGGCCTTTATACACAGGTGGCTGCTCTATAAAGGTGGCCGCCAGTACAGGTTTGACTGTACTATTTCTTTGCAATCTTTAACAATTTATTCTTTTGGTCAAATATTATGACCTCTCACAATGCCCCGGCTTCAGTAAAGGACACACTTCTATTGAGGAAAGTCGTTGATCTTTTAACACCAATGTTAATATTTTACAGGCGGAAGACAGTTACGTTCTCAAGTTATGACACTCTTTCGTAATTATATTGTTTACAAATTCTATCCATGAAAGTTGTGGATAGGTAGTTTTCCAAGTTAAATCAGGCTTAATATGCAATGTTAAATTGTTGGTGTTATTATCGGTTAACTAACTTGGTTTACTTTAGCAGTAAAACCTGCCTTAGGCGACCACTGAAAATGGCCTTGTACGGCAGGTGGCCTCTTATGACAGGTGGTCGCTACGACAGGTAATGAAATATAATAATTATATTGACATTGATCAGGAAGCAAGTGGTAAAATAGAGAATCTACTTTATTGTTATGAATTACCTGCTTGAAGTATTCTTATTTTCCATGTAATAATTTGTTTATATGTCAATAATAAGATTCCAGCACAAATTTCAGGTTATTTCCTTGTTTCCATTTCTACGGAGAAAAAAATCCTTTGCCCTCCAGAGCTTGATTTAAATGCTGCTAGTTTGCCCATAGAAATCAACAATGTAGCATCGTTTGCGATAGGTGGTATTTAATATGAGAGAAACCAAGCTGAATAGATAGGTACAAAATACAAACCTATATTTTCATTTGTAGCCACAAATTACGGAAGTTAGTTCTGTCAAATCAGGAAAGATGATTTTACTGATTGTTCTAACTTCAGTGATTTCCATGGTAGGATGCATCGAGAAATGGCAACTCACTTGCTTACGAGAAATATGTCAAGTCAACGGTTCTGACGGTGAGTTATGCCATGCCAAATTCAAACAATAGAATGATTGGTGATTCTGTCACTATGAATCTAAAATCATGTGAAAAACCATGTGAAATGGAAAGCGCCCTCCAAACGCATGTGAAATAGCATGCCACTAAATAGCATGTCAATTTGAAACAGGAACGAAGAACGATGTCAAAAGTGCCCTTTTTGCATGGTTTTCGCATGCTATTTAGATACAGTTCCACCTCCAAGTGTGTGCATGTGTATGCGGTTGGGCAGCCATGAACCCGTTCTGCAGTGGAATGGTTTATGATGTATGAGCTCTGCAACAATCAGCAAAAAAAACATGAATCTATTGTACCATCCGCCATGCCCAGGCCCACTGCATGTCGATATACAAGTGAGTTGACCTCTGCCACAGGTGAAGACGTCAGAAAATTGCTTTGTTTGAAACGCAATCAGACGTACTCTTGTCAATGATGATCAATTTCAGGGATCGTTCTTGGCTGTCAAAATTGTAGATTTCAGCTCAAAAACAAGTGACTAAAACAATTGTATCCCGTCATGCATCAGGACTGCGCTTGGTCCATTTACAAAGTGCAGCCCTATTGCATTTCGGGAATCATGTGTTTTCTTGCACGTGGCTTCGAGCTGAAATCTACAAATTTGACAACCAAGAGCAATTCCTGAAATTGACCATCATTGGAAAGAGTACTGCTGTTTGCGTTTCAAACAAAGCAATTTTATGACGTCTTCACCTTTAGCAGAGGTCAATTCACTTATATACCGAAATGCATTGGGACTTCGCATGGTGGATATTGATGGTATTGATGATTTCATTGCTATTTAGATCAAGGCCTGCACGTTACGAGGACAGATGGAGTTCAAATACTCAAAAGAACCATTGAAGATCTCGTCTATTGAAGATGCAGCCTGCATAGTTCGACGATTCTGCACAGGTTTGTTTGTTTTTCTGTGCAAAATCCAGAACCAATTACTGATTGGGTACATATTAGCAGGTACAGGTTTGACTAGCCCCGGAAAATAATAGTGCCTTGGTTGTGTACAGTTACTGGAACACTTTGCCCAGTATCAACACTCAACCAAAGTCAAATTTGCATAATGTAAGTAAGCGTAGAATCTAACAGAGCTTTGTTTTAAAAAAGGCGTACTTGAAACCTAGCCATGGTTCCTAAAATATCGATAAATTATCGCTGTGGAGAGTGGGCATCTTGAGTTAGCTCTGGTTGCCTTGGAAAACGTTTGCCCTCAAATGGTTTTATATAGATGTATTTTATTCTCTTGGGAGCTCTATCTGAGCTCAGAAACAATGACCAAAGCAATGTAGCATCGAGGTCAACTAATTACACTAGACAGGCGAGGAAGCACACTAGACAGGCGAGGAAGCACATTCCTGTTCTCGTGTAAACATTCTACTGCTGCCTGACAATGTGTGGTATAGCAGATGGTTTGATTTTGAATAAATGGAGTAAACTGACACTAAGGTATGAATGCTACGTTAGGATTTTTGTCAGTTAGTATGACACCGATTCTAAATACAGTGAAACACTGAAACCTGTGTATAATGATCACCTGTGGGATCTGAGGAAAATGACCTTTATAGACAGGTGGTCTTTCTGTCCAGGTTGAGTTCTATGGAAACTGTCATTTTGGGTTAAGCAGAGTGGCTTTTATACACAGGTGGCTTCTCTATAGAGGTGGCCGCTAATACAGGTTTGACTGTATCATTTTTGACGCAGGCGCAATGAGCTTTGGCTCAATCTCAGAAGAGACTCACAAAACACTCGCGATGGCAATGAACGGGTAAGGATCCCTGTTACTACTACATGCAAGCTTGCTCTGATGACTACCTGTCTCAGGCAACCACCTGTGCTCTGCGACCACCTTATCAATGATCGCGGTCTACAAATAGGACTTCTGTACTAAGCTCTGTACATTATTATCCATTGTCTGTTCGTGAATGTTTTATATTATTCGATATTATTTCAATTGCTTTCCTACTAAGACATTTGGAAATGACCCACCACATGTATTGAATGTAAGATGAATTTCCAGTTATCCAATATGCCCTGAGCAATTATTCTGTGATCTCGTTCTGGCATGGTATATCTTACGCCATAACGAGGCAATGTTGTGCTTTCCGGAAAGGTGATATCTTCTCTTTTCTTTATTTTCCTCAGAATCGGTGGCAAGAGTAACAGTGGCGAAGGTGGCGAGGACCCTGAGCGGTACATGGCGATTGAAGTGGCCAGCAATTCCCGTTCGTCTATCAAACAGATTGCCTCTGGTCGATTCGGTGTCACAAGTGCTTACCTCGCGCATGCCGATGACCTGCAAATCAAAATGGCCCAGGTAAATCATTTTAAATTATTTCACAGCAATTTGATCAGGCGTTTGCATAAGAAAATTCGGGATTTTACCGGATTGTGTAAATATCGGATATGATGGACACAAATTTCAAGAATAAGCATAGCTGTTTATCATGATTGGTTTAGGAAAAGATCGTCAATTTCGGATAAAGTGGAAGCCATCATATGGACGTTATTACCAGTTTAAACTGCTGTGTAAGTTAAAATGATGTACCTGTAGTGAAACCTGTCTATAACGGTCACCTCTGGGACCTGAGAAAAATGACCTTTATAGACAGGTGGCCTTTCTGTCCAGGTTGATTTCTATAGAATTTGTCATTTGGGGTTACGAAGAATGGCCTTTATATGCAGGTGGCTGTTCTATAGAGGTGGCCGCTAACACATGTTTGACTGTAGCAGTTTACTTGTTTAAAGCGACCACCTGTGTGGAGCGACCACTTTTAATTCCCGTTTTCATTGATCCCTTGGTTGTTCTCTCAAGACAGGATCGACTGTGTTGACAAGAAACATTGCTAGATCTCTTTTACTACTGACTCTCTCTACCTTTTTCGTCCCCCAGGGTGCTAAACCAGGTGAAGGGGGTGAACTTCCAGGCTACAAGGTGACGGATAAAATCGCCAAGACACGTCATTCCGTCCCCGGTGTCTCGTTGATCAGCCCGCCGCCGCACCACGACATCTACTCAATCGAAGACCTGGCTCAGGTAACTCAACTACAGTTCTCTGGATGGCAACGTTTGTATTATAGCCTACAGTTAGAACACCTTTAGTCTCACCGCTCTGCATTTCATTGGAACTTTTGCTGGTTCAATGCTTGCTTCCAGTGACCGCCATTTTGTGGAGCCTACTAAAATGACTACAGATATCCAAACCAAGGTGACCATAATATAATAGGGCAAAACCGGGACATCGAAAAAATTTTTTGCGCAAGCGCAAAAG
>OFHS01004782.1:0-10600 GCA_900245855.1 Calvadosia cruxmelitensis
ATTGATCAAACAAGGAAACGAACAAAAACAGATAGACAAACAAACAAACAAACAAACAAACAAACAACCAAGCAATCAAACAAACTAACAACTAATCAAATAGATGAACAAAATTATGGCAATAAACAAACAGAAAAATAAACAAAAACAAACAAACAATGAAACAAACAAACAAACTAACAAACAGACAGACAAGTAAACAAACAAAACAAACAAACAATGAAACTATGAAACAAATAAACAGACAAACAGAGAGACAAGCAAACAAACAAAAACAAACAAACAATCAAACTAAAAAAAAATAATCATGGAAATAAACAAACAGACAAGTAAACAAACAAGCAAATGAATAAACAAGGGGCAGCTTGAAGGTTATCCCTTATCATAGGCCGTCACTAAAGGATGGTAGTCATTGAAATAAGTTCGACTGCACGAGTAATTAAACACAGAAACAGCCTATTATAGTAAGATATTATATACTTTCCATACTTCCTGCGTTTGTCTTACGCACGTGCTGTACAAAATCTCTGAAAAGAAGATTGTGTGGAACAGGAAACTACTTTCTGACTGCATATCTAATCTTTTCATCAAAGTAAAAGGCATGAAAGTACCACAGAATATATCAAGAAAAAATTAATAGAATTACGATAAAATAGTAATTCAACAGTCCATTGACGCCAAACTGTTCCTGTGTCACCGAAATGTATGATTACTCGTTAATTTGGCAGTTCTAGAAAGCGCACAAGGTGCCGATATTACGAAATGAAATATCCTTTGCCGCTATTCCTATCACATCATAATCAGCTTAACAGTACAGCCGTCGTTGTGTAGAAAGGGAGGAAACCCATCAATTGTGATATCAAACAGACATAAATCACGGCTTTTTGAAGTTGCATGTGGCTGCCATGTTTGAGAATGATTTAATATATCACCGAGCTAGACAGTAAGACAGAGATTGAAGGTTGGTTTGACAGTCTGACCTGAGATGCGAAAGTGTTGAGCTTGCGGCCTGGCCCATTGGAAGACAGAGTCAATTGGAAACAAAGACATCATTACCATGAAGCAACTAAGCTCGTAGAACGGAGAAAGAGAGGAAAAACCTGTCTAGCCTAACACAGCTAGTATCATATATACCTGTTGTATGGTTCTATTACTACGCTCGTAAAAAACTCGCAGTTTACTAATCGCTACTCAAAGATTACCCTCAACAGATTTATCGTTCTTTTCATCTAAAGGAAAGCACGTTGCAGAATGTATTACTGTCAAAGTTCAAGTCCATTCCCCATATCAACTTTTCACTTCAGAATAAAGTTGAATTCACAGTATCCAAGACAAGAAAGGGACTATTTCATGGTTTTTCAACCTAGCCAGGGTCAAACCAACATTTCCATGCAAGCCGCCGTTTTAATCCTCTCGATTCATTGCGGTTGTGTAGGTGTGAGTATTGCGTTCTCTTTAACATAAGCACCACTTCGACCAACCCCAAAGCTGTGGTTTCAAATCATGAGGATGGTTGCTTTATGTTCAACTTTACATTCGGCCAAAATCGCCATTGATTTAAGCTCAAGCTCAATGAATGAATTAGCCATGTGATTCAATGGTTGCCAAGGCTTCTCTCAAAACATAATCCACGAAGGCCGGTCGTCTGAGAACAGCTTATCATTTTCAATTAATTTACTTTATTTAATGCTGATCCCATACAAAACATTTATCTAATAAATGCACTTAAAAGTACTAAGGTATTCTGACTGGCTTCGCCGCTTTGTAGGGCAATTCAAAGCGATTTAACGTAGTACAGATTCTTCTCAAACTCCGAGCCTTCTTGGCCCAGGGCTCAGCCAAGACGCTAAAGGAGTATTCTTGCACCGTTTAACAACCTAAACATATATTTTAAGTTAGCTCGAGAATTCATTTCAAACAAATAGAAATTGTTTGTCAACAGATAAGCTTATGATTTCCTGAAAGCCAGCAGTATATATTATGAGGAATGAGAAATCCCGAGCGTGGAAACATGTAGCAAATCAGAAGCAAATTAACTTCCTGTGCGTTGTGTAATATTTTCCCATGGTTAGAAATAACGGGAAATGAAAAATTAGCAACATTGCAAAATCATACGCTGGATTCAGTGACTACTAACCTTGAAACGAACTGACAGAAGGGACAGAAGCGGCATTTCCTTCACAGGAAATAGCGGCGATGACCAAAATGAAGGCAATCATGATGTTGGCTTGTTTCGATATCAAAAACTCCAGACTATCTTTCTCTCGCTGGCAGAATGCAGCTGTTCAACATGCTGAGCAGAAAGTTGTTGCACAGTTGAACTCAAAGGTGTTGTCCCAGGCAACGAATGTTGCTCATTGTTGACGTTCTTTAGGCCGTAGTAAAGTAACTACATCAAGTGGAATAGTCCAGAGAATGCCAACTATGTTTCTCGTGGAGTGACCGCATATCTCCAACCCATTGTCCTCCCTTTTTTATTGTAGAAAGTCTTTGCATTTCCAGTTGCCAATTTTTCATTGTTGACAAAGATTTACGCACTGCATGGTTCAACGCCGTCGTCATATAACGATGTAACAGTGCAGCTAACACCATCCAGAAGAAACAGGAATCGAGTTACTGTACATGTTGTCCAACCATGGTCCAACCAGCAAGAGAGCTGCAGAAATTACTAATGCTTCCCTTCACACGCCTACTCAACACATCGCCTTAGACAATGCTAAATTGCAGTATACGCCGCAATGCTTATTACAATAACGAACTGATGCTTGAACCAACAGCTTGATTGATTGTTTATACAATTACAGAAATGACAACAAGCAAATAAGTTTCGCTGCTGAGAACTTGTTGGAATTAGAACCCAACGAAAACAGACCATTGGAAATCAACGACAAACGAAGTCATAGGTGAAATCTGGAAATATGTTGCTTGCCAAGAGAACAATCAACATTTTATAACAGTATTGCGGTAGAATAACTGTCATTCCTGAGACAGAAAGGTTAATAGATCTAACAGTTCTATGGACGATTGACGAAGGGAAAAAGTTACCACAAGACTATGCTGGTCTGCTGACGTCACCGCACAATGTAATCTAAATCCAGTCGAGGATTTCTCGTGCGTAAGAACGAAGATTAACTGGGAGAAATTCAAAAAACGCTACACATGATAATATTTACAGATTTTCTTGAACGGCTCAATAAAACAGTTCAGAATATGAATCTTCCCAAGTAATACCAACAAAACGAAATTTAATTACATCACAAAGTCAATGAAGTATCATTACATACAAGCAATGTCGCTAGTCAATGGTTAAATTAGAAAAGTACATTGTAATTAATTGCTTCAATAATCCGAATATTAAACGCGAGTTAAACCATCATTGGTGTTCTATGAGATATTCCAAGCGCATTAGGGGGTAACAAGTTCTGGAAGATGCTAATCTTGTCCCTCAGCTGCTGGCAAAGTTGTTGAGCTGTGCTGAAGAGTATCAACAAATCTTTCAACCACGGAACCGTACAGACAATCTGGGAAAGTGAATCACACAAATATAAACTAGAAGCCAACATAAACAAGACAAGAGCCCTACAGTTCTCTGCGTGAAATCTTGGCAAGCAATCCTGTTCAACAGCAGTCTGTCTGTCTGTTAATCCAATCTTAAGCTAATCTCTGAGATTATGTCATGTACCGCTGGGGTTATTTACAAAGTAGAAGATTTCCAAATTCCGGACCATGTGGCATGACCATCGATCGTATTTTCAAGATGAAATCGTGCGCTGCATGGATGCTTAGCAAACACCCGATGTAACGATTTGTCGAACGAATGATCATTAATTTAGTCTGAGTATTGTCTCATTGAGCATCAACATTTGAAAATTACGGCTCCTCCTTTCTGGATAACTCTGCCATCAATGGAATGGCCACAAAATTCCGCACATTTCTAACCGTAACCTTCATTAACTGTAATACACGGAGTAAGACATAATTAACATAGAGCCCAGCCTGCCTTAGCGACCATCTCTTTTGAGAAACATATTCGAAAGGTCCTAGGCTGAAAAAATACAATCTACCTGTCTAAAGCGACCATCTGTGATAATAGACAACTTTCAATTGGTTCCTTCGCTGGTCATTCAAGACAGGTTTGACGTACTTCCAAACACGTGGATTGTACGATGATAATAAGATCATCGAAGGAAGACAGTCTCTCGTAGTGAATTACACAAAGAGAGGGCATTGTTGCCCAGAAGGGTGTGTCACATTGTTAAGTGGAATGATCGACACGCGAGCAGTTGAGATTAGCCTGTTAGTCTTTAAACTTGGAACCTAAATCGTAATCGTAAATTCCTTAATATAAAACTGTTTCTGCTGAAAATCTAACGAGCGCTTTACAAATACAGTGTAACCCCATTAATATCACCTCGGTTAATATCACAACCCGCTTAGTATCCCTCAAGTTTGAGAACCAAGCTCTGTCTGAATCAACTATATGTATCCGCTTGATTTCACGATCGACCCGCATAAAAATTCGCACGATTTTTGGCTAGAAAACCATAGTGGTAAAAAAGAGGTTTCACTGTATACTAACAGTAACTATTATTTAGTAATATATAACAATAATTATCAAGTTACGTTCTACTACGGTTCTACTTGCAAATCATATGTTTAGTAAACAGTTACATTTCAACGTCAGACGTGAACGTGTTTAGCGAACTCCAAGTTGTTAACGAAGCAGGAAGGATATAATTATCATAGTTTTGGTGCCATGGTGATGTCAGTCGAATGCTGTAAACCAATCAGAGAGAACAGAGCTTTTGTTTTCAAGGGATTCTTTTTGTTCAATGTTCGATTCGATCCCAAGGGACATTCGAAAATTTGTCAGCCGTGAAATCATGATAGCAGATGGCGTTTGGCTTGCATTTCAAATCATGCCTTTTAGCCAATCAGATTGCGAAAAACTAATCAAACCTTTCATATTAACAATTAATAAACAAATCTAGATGTTCCTAAATTATTCAAATTATTGTTCTTGTTCAAAGTATTCCATCCATTGTTCAAATCATTCTACCTATTGTTCCAATTATTCCAGTTATTGTTCTAATTATTCGTATTATTGTTCTAATTATTGTAGTTATTGCTCTAATTATGCTAATTATTGTTCTAATCATTCCTCCAATAATTGTCAATTACTAATTAATCATGCTTTGATATTGTAGCTTGTATGATTATTAGATTCCAATTGTGTATTCGTCACAAAATGTTCTGATTTAAACATCTTCGTGGTCCGTTTCTTGAGTGCCAACATGTATGGGGGCCAAACGGCGCAAGATTTTTCGGCCAACAAATGTTGGGACCAAATGTTGGCCCTTTTACCTGTGGCCCTTTAATGAAAACTCAGCGTGTCACGAAAAGTTTTATGCAACGTGCGCAAGTCGGATCAAAAATAACGTAGGTGAAGAGAGTCAAGTGATAGCTTGAGAGCATCTTCAAAATCGTATTTTAATCTTGGCAACGGCGCAGATACTCTTCACACACCTTTTGTTGATAAATCTTTTACTTTATAAGCTTTCACAAATGGAGACCCTAAACACGGTCGTGTTACTTTCAATAAGGGCTGCGTTACATCAGAAGTGCAAGCACCAAAAAAAGAGGATGAAAAACAATAAAAAAACAAGGAAGGAATTTTCTTGAGCTGGAAATTTTAGTCAGATAAAAACAAACAAGATACTGCTTATCAACATAATACTATAGACAACGAGATGCAGCATTGATGAGTAACAAAGATTAATCTCGGTTTACAAGCGAGACAGACCTCTGCCACTTTTAGTGTCAACAGAAATGGCTTTCTTTGAAGTGTATTCATCCGTCCTTGTGGGGGCTTAGCAGTCTAATACATGATACAAATTCCCTGCCGATAATCTGTACAGAGAGTAAGCTAGTGTAGGACCGGTTGGACAGAATACGCGTAAAGCAGTTGAGATTAGCCTTCAAAATTCGAGGTGCCTAACTGGCTAGATTTCACGGGGTTGATAATTGCATTAAAAGCACAGCTCCGGTTTCAAGGCATCTTGTCCAAAGACAGCACTGCTAGATTCTGCTCCAATTTGAAATTATTATCTAACTTTGACCTGGTTCGAGCGTTGGTGCTTGACAGAGTGTTGGTACGGTCATGGACAGACAGAGTCGTGTTCTTTCCCACAGAAGGTCAAACCCTTGGTCAAACCCTTATTTGATTACTGGTATGTAAGAATTTCTTAGCCTTTTATTTAGATTTGCATCTAAACGAGTTCATCATTTGATGAGCAATAAACTTTTTATTTGTCGAATCGTTACTTGTGAATGAGTAGCTGGTGCAGGGTTTTGAACAGACAAACGGAAAGACCGATCGACCGACCGATAGACAAACAAATAGACCGACCGACAGACAGACAAACAGACAGACCGACAAACTAAGACAGACAGACCGACAGACAGACATATATCCAAATATGACGTTTGTGAAATACAGATATAGATGATTGTCAGTTTTAATCAATTTTCTCAGCTGTTACAAACTGACCATTTCAGCTCAAACAATACCCCTAAAATCGAATGTATCTCGACATTCATTGGGACCTGGCTTGTTCAAATCTCTGCAAGATGGTCAACTGGGCAAAAAGAGGAATTTTCAGTACCATCTTCTAACCTCCCACCTCATATTCGTGTTAATTAGCTTCGTATCCGTGTTATTAATGAACGAACCTTTTAGTCTCGTTTCTATATTTAGTTTGAATAAAGTATTTGGTACGAGGTTATTTGCTTTTCCTCTCGTTATCATTCTCCTGTCAATCAATATGTAAATTAGCATCGCACATTATACGCAATTGTCTTGTAAATTATTCTGCCTTGTATCTATAAATTGACTTGATTTTTGAAATAATATCAGATGCTCCTGGATGGACAAGACGCAACGTGTCATTACACAGAGTCCATCGTCGTTTGCGTGAGACGACACATTTTTAATTGCAGCGTCTTGACTCTTGACTTGTGATGACTTGAAGGTTGAGATGCAAACAGATAGTTGCCTCTTTTATCAAAATTATCAAACAGAAAGGGCCGCAAAAGGCAACTGAAGAGCCCTGGTAACGCGACTGGTAACTGCGAGAAGGCTGAAAATAATTTGTTTGCTTGATTAACTATTTGTTTGTTTGATTAATTGTTTGTTTGTTTGTTTGTTGTTTGCTTCTTTAATTAATTTAGCATCAAACCAATGAAAAACGCACCTCGATTCTATTGATGACTTCATACCATCTGCCACCGTGTTCGCTGCAAGAGAAACGCAACATATCAAAGAATTAAACGATATTTAATGTATACAGTACGAAAACATGTTAAGGCAGAGAATTAACATTTTAAAAAATAACGTAACATTCGTATGTAATAATGAACATTCCAGTGTTAGGAATCTACATTGATGACCTCGTGTGTGATTAAGTAATTAGAATTAGGTATCTCGCGTGGCATATTCTTTAAATTAGGCCTAGTTCAGACGGCGCTCCAAGTGCGCTCCTAATTCAGCAATTGAGTTCGGAGCGCACTTGGAGCGCCGTCTGAACTAGGCCTTAGTTCCCTTTAGATATCTTTCGGATACTGTAGTTTTAATATTCATATAAATTGATGTAACGTTTGATATTATAATTGCCTTCCATCAATAAACAATGTCGATGCATTGATCTACATTCTACAATACAATATTAAAACGCAGTTAGCTTCTGCTAAACAAACTTAAAATCATTTAAAAATTACAACATTTCACACAGTAAACTGTGGTGTTTACAATACAATTATTTTTGCTAAAATTTCTCTAGCTTTGAATTCTGTATTTTTTCGTAGCGTCAGTTTGATTTTGTCACTTACCATCGCAATATTTCTTGAGAAACAACACAGACAGCGAAAGCGAACCATCAGACAAAGTAGTATAAACATTAAACGTGTTTTGATAAGTCCTCTCGCACGGAAAGAAAAATAAAACAAGTCAGCTACTTTTGTTGGTAAAAGTAAATACAAAGAATCTCAAAATGTCTCTTGCGATTCCAAGGTCTAACCATTGCTATCTCAATTTCAACTTCATTGTCATCGGTTGAATTGAAAGATTTCAATGCGTTTATACAAATATGGAAATCGCATGGTTCGCTAAACAAACTATTTGGGATTATTTTAATGTTGTAGGGAGGAAGGTCGCCTAAGGTCAAGCGCATCGCGGTTCAATTCTAAAGAGCTTATTGCAAAATAACTGCGAAAAGCCAAACGAGAAACAATCAGATTGACTGTCCTGGAAATTTATCTGTCCATTGCATGTATAACGGTGAAATACCAATCGGAAAGGGAAATCCTTTCTTGCTTTCGAATGGTTTCATCACATAGATATTTGCAATCGTTTGTAAATATACTGTAGGGGGATGCCCATGTTTCCTTTGCTGCAGAAGTGGTCGCGAACATCACATGAGATGTCTATAACACTGACCACTGATTCCAAATTACGCCGTGGCATATGCTACGGGCAAACAAGATGCCTTTGCCCTTTAATCTTAATAGCTCTGTTCATCTTCTAGTAAAATGCAACTTCCAACCAAAGAGGGAATTCGAGCTCTGGAGGGCACAGGAACTTTTTGTTGGTAGAAATGAGTCAAATGACATGATGACGTAATTTGGGATCAGTGCTAAACGTGGAAACTTATTAATAAAAGATAACGTGTCCATGACAGAAATGTTGAAATGGGAGACAATAGTAAACACCATTTTTACCAGTATGATTACATTCGTAGGGCTTTACTGTCTTAAGGAAGTTAGAATGCTATTCGCACATCTTGCATGTATATTATCACAATGATGAACAGTGGACTACGGTGTGGGTTTTACTTACAAGACATGGCCAACTTGGTTGAAATCAGTGTTGGCTTGCTTCTGCAACCAAAGTTCAAAACAATGACAGAAACAAGGATCAATTTCATTTGACATTGTTTACATCCAAATTGTGAACACAAATTCGTCAATTGGCCAAGCGCTGTCTCAATGCATTGTGGGATTCATGCAAGTTGACCTCTGCCACACGTGATGACCTCAGAAAAATGCTTTGTTCGAAGCGCATTCAACCGTACTCTTCTTTATGAGGGTCAATCTGAAGGATTGTTCTTAGCTGTCAAAATTGTCAGCTTAAGCTCAAATCACGTGACTGTAGTCCCTTCAATCCCACAATGCAACAAGACTGCATTAGACCCAGTCAGTTTATCCCATTAAAGGGGTATTGAAAGTTCGTATGTAAATGTAGACACCGAACTTGATTTAAATCCAGTGTCTTATCAAAATCTCTACCATTAACAACAGCTCGCGACTTAGTCAAAGTAATTTCTACCTAATTTCTAACCATTATTGAACTTCCCTTCTTTTCATCTTTCCTTCTTTGTATTTGAATTCCAGATTTACTTTATTAGTTCTTTTCCTTGTTTTTCTTGATATTCTACAAACTTGTATAATTGTTTCTATCTTTCGATTTATAAAACTGTAAATCTAGGATTTCCCAAACAAACAAGTACTTGTGCTTATGGGATGATTCTGACCAAGGGATCATGTATCATCTTTCCTCTTTTGTATTTGAATTCCAGATTTACTTTATTAGTTCTTTTCCTTGTTTTTCGTGATATTCTACAAACTTGTATAATTGTTTATCTTTCGATTTATAAAACTGTAAATCTAGGGTTTCACAAACAAACAAGTACTTGTGCTTATGGGATGATTCTGACCAAGTGACCATGTATTCTTTTCCACAAAACATTTAATTAACATTGTTATTATGGTCGAATACAAAATATAGCTATCTAATTTATCCACAGCCTTTCGTTTTCAGTGTACATAATATTTATAAGTTTTTCAGCTCTGTGAATTCGCCATTCTGCAATAGATGTCAATTTGATAAATTGCAATTAACCAATGAATACGAGGGTAAAATAGCTAAACTTACATTGAACTATATATTGCTTGACGCAACGATTTCATTTCATTTTAATTGAACATGCAGATAAATAATATACAATAAATGAATGAAAACTAATACTTTATGCGATGAACTTGTCTACAATTATCTACAAATTACTTAATAATTTTTTTTTTCATTTCAATCAAAACATTTATTCTCAAATTAAACAGATGCATAATTATAATATCTATTAAAATTTCCTATACACGGAAGTTAGCTAAATCTAAACCTCTTAATTACAAATTAAAAATTATTCTATTTACAATTTAAAAATCTCAGTCATGCTGTCCGTAGAATGCAGAGTTCCAAAAATACTGGCGGCGTTTCCTCGCTGGATTGCCATGCTGATTCCTTGGATAAGAAAGCATCTGGCTCGTGGATCTGCTGTTGAGGTGATGACACAAGACATGGGCACATTTGGTAAAGGAAGCAAGGAGTTTTTAAGCGCCCTCGGAAAACATCTCATCGCCTCAACAGCAGAACCACGAGCTAGATACTTTCTTATTCTTAATAAAATTATCTGAACATGAACCTAGAACTTACCTAGATTTACTATCTCATTAACTATAATATATAATATAACATCTAATAATTATG
>OFHS01004784.1:0-13122 GCA_900245855.1 Calvadosia cruxmelitensis
ATTCAAGACAGGTGGATGTATGAGACAGGTGGTCATTCAAGATAGGTGGACATATGAGACAGGTGGTCACTCAAGACAGGTGGACGCATGAGACAGGTGGTCACTCAAGACAGGTGAACATATGAGACAGATGGTCAAATAAGACCGGTAGACGAATGAGACAGGTGGTGACTCAAGACAGGTGGTCACATAGGACAGGAGATCCTCGACTTTCACGATTTCTCTAATTAAGTTCAAATTTCACTCTACCAAACGATGGATATCCTTAATTGGAGAATAAAAACAAAAGAACGTCTTACAGTACTCAAACTGCATCAGACACTGAAAGGTAAACACGACAAAAAGCAATAAAACCATCATTCAATATATTCTACAGTATTACAAAATCAAGATCACTTGAAACAATCAATCCCTGAATCTACTTCATTCTTCATTCCACTACCGTCAGAATACATTAGCCTAAGTATTTCCCAATGTCAGATTACATTAGCCTAAATATTTCCCAATGTCAGATTACATTAGCCTAAGTATTCCCCAATGTCAGAATACATTAGGCTGAATATTCCCGAGTGTCAGAATACATTAGCCTAAATATTCCCCATCCCACAAATCCTCAATGCTTTCTCCAACTCTTCTTGCCCAGTTTTGATCGAGATATCGGGTTCTAGTTTTGATGGCATTTAATGCTACCATGTCATCTGTGCCCAACTCAATATCGGCCGATTTTAAATTTTCTTCAATTCGCTTGGCGGAAACAGACTTGGCCAAGACTGCTGTGCCACGTTGTATGCCCCAACTCAATAAAACCTGGCAAAATCGAAGCAAAATCAAAATAATGTCACCAAAAACATGGTAAATATCCACAGTTGAATGTAAATACTTTGCAAACCGATCTCCAGTGATCCTACATTACAGTGAAACCTGTATTAGCGACCACCTCTATGAAGCAGCCACCTTGTGTATAAAGACCACTCTTCATAATCCCCAAAAGATACTTTATAGAAATCAACCAGGACAGAAAGGCAACCTGTCTATAAAGGTCACTTTCCTAGGTTTCAAAGGTGACCATTATAGACAGGTTTCATTGTAATCTCCATCATCCGTTGTTTGAACTGACATCTTTTTGCTGTTGCTGATGAAATGTTTACGACGCTATTTTAAAACAAAAGAAGTTGCCGTTGTTAGTTGTTACTTTGTCTGGTTAATATATCCCACCTCGCTTTGTATCTCATTTTTGATCTGACGGAAGAGTTCAATCGTATCAAAATGTGATTGGATCAGGACATTCCATCATCGAACAGTACTATGTAATCAAACCTGCATAAGCAGCCAACTCTATAGAGCAGCCGCCTGTATATAAAGGCCACTCTCCACAATCACAAAATGACACCTTCTATAGAAATCAACCTTGAACATATAGGCCACCTGTCTTTGAAGGTCATTTTGCTCCGGTCCCTGAGGGGATCGCTATAGACAGGTTTTACAGCAATATAAACCAGACAGATCATACCAACCTGGGCTGGAGTGCATTTCTTCCGCTCTGCAATTGATTTGACGACGGGATCTTCTAGCAATATCTGATGCGATTCCTTGATGAACGATGCAGGACGGGCGGGGGATCCCAACGGAGAATATGCAACGCAGAGGACATCTAGCAAGTTAGAAAACAATTTGTGACCTTAATAGACATGGGAATTCAAACATCCGTGCCCTACAGGCGACGCAAGAATTGACGGCCTTAGTATCAAAATTTGCTACAGTTATGATTATTCTTTCAAATGAAATTTGCTACAGCTTTTACAGGAGAAACAAGGTAATAAGCTACACCTGCTTGTTTCATTCCCTAAAAAGTAGGTACTGACCTTCTTCAGTTCCTCACATATATAATCAAAAGACAAACTAAAATAACCATCGTTCTCCAGAGACCATCTGCTTCTCAATAGAGACTACCTGTCTTCAGAGACCACCGGTCTTCAGAGAAAATCTGTCTTTAGAGACTACCTGTCTTTAGAGACCATCTGTCTTCAATGACCAAATGTCTTTCAATAGGGACTGCCTGTCTGCAGAGACCATCTTTGTTTCAATAGAGACTACCTATCTTCACGGACCACCATTTTTCAGAGACCACCTGTCTTCTATGACCACCTGTCTTTCAACAGAGACTATCTGTCTTCAGAAACTTCAGAGAGTAGCTGTCTTTATAAAGCATCAGTTGTGCGTGACCTGTCTTAAGTGGCCCCTGTTTTTAGAGACTACCTGTCTTAAGGGTCCACCTGTCTTAAGCAGCCACCTGTCTTTGAGTGATTATCTGCCTTCAGAGACCACCTCGTGTGATCACTCAATATAGGCTGGATTGTAAATTACCTATTGTTCAGTAACCCACCATTTTCGTCGCAAAACTTTTTCAAGCCATCTTGCGGCAGATAAGGATGCATTTCAACTACAGTAAAAAATAAAATAACAAAAATTAATGACCTCATGGCAGATGGATAACGTGAACCTTTAAACTCTGTGCTGGGTATGATGGGTGCATTTATCAAAAAGAAAGATAAAACAATGGACAAAACCACAATATATTCTTAATCAATTGCAACTTCGATCAAAAGGTTTCCGGTGTATGGCTAAATTTCCTCTCGACCCAACAGGAGTCACAAAGAAACACAGTCGACCTATTATGTGAAATTCCTGATAGAAAATATATTCAGTCTCAAGTCCAGGGCCGTTTTAACCAGTAGGCACTCAAAGCACGTGCTTTAGGCCCTCAATCTGGATAGGCCCTTCTCAATGTTAGTTTAAAAATTCAAATTTACAATCAACTGCAGGGTGCTACCGAGTTAATTTTTCTTAATTTGCTGTTTGTGAGCAAAAGCAATATCTTCATTATGCCAATGTGTGAACATTTTAACACTGGTACGTTTCGGGCTATTTAACCGTTAAAAATTAGGCCCTTCTTGATTAAAGTGCTTTAGGCCCTCTCAACGCTTAAAACGGCACTGCTCAAGTCACATAATAAATTAATAACAGCAGAGGTCACTACATTATCTACATACGTTCAATTGAGACAGGTGACCATTGTGGTAAATCTGGGATTTCGGTCACCTCAAAAAAATCCCACCTGCCTGTTGTGGCCTTAGCAAACCTCTTGAAACAATATTTTCAATATGCGGAAAACAGTGATCCATGCTGTCAAAGATGGCAGAAGTTTGGGCCGGCTACGTTAGGTTGAACCGAGACATATCAATGGATTTACACTGAAAATACAGTCCCATCTGATTTGCAACAAAATGCAATAATTTAGCTTTAGCCCGGACAGGAGCAACTGGTATTCTCAAAAAAAAAAACAATGAAGCAAAAAATTGACTAGGAAACACGTGGGATCAGCTCATGTCATTCAGAGAGCATTAAACATCTTCTAGCGAATGTTGGCGGTATTGTACTGACCTTGGTTACAAACAGGCTTGATCTTGGCAAATGCTAAGAGTTCCTTCAACTTCTTGCTTGTAAAATTACTAACTCCAATGGATTTCACAAGGCCTTGTTCTACAAGAGACTCCATTTGCTAAAACACAAGAAAATATAAATTTTGTAACTGCATCGAGGCCTGCAATTAAACTTTATTGCTCAGAAATGCTGTTTGACTGAATACAGTCAAATCTGTATTAGTGGCCACCTCTATAGAGCAACCACCTGTCTACAAAGGCCACTCTTCATAACCCTAAAATGACACTTTCTGTAGAAATCAACCTGAACAGAAAGGCCACCTGTCTATAAAGGTCATTCTTCTCAGGTCCCAAAGGTGACAGTTATAGACAGGCTTCATTGTATGAAGGTTTGATTATTCGACAACTCGTTATTTAATTCGACTCAAACAGTTCGAATATTTTGAATCTTATTAGTGATAAATTGTTTTTAGACATGCAGTACTTTGCACCAAGCAGCAACAGACATCAGGGCTGATTTCTGTACGCCTCAGAGCAAAATTACAAGCAAGAGATCGAAAAAGAAGATAGTAGAATCTCGCAAGGTTTGAGCAGAAAGGTTATTCAATTATTGCAACGACCCTTTAAATTAAAAATTTGATTGAAAATCAAATTTGATGCATCAAAATCTTTTGAATCTTTTACCAAGAATCGAATCAAAATAAAAAAATGTTCGAATACAGTCAAACATGTATTAGCGGTCACCTCTATAGAGCAGCCACCTGTGTATAAAGGCCACTCTTCATGACCCCAAAATGCCATTTTCTATAGAAATCAACCTGGACAGAAAAGCCAACTGTCTATCAAGGTCATTTTTCTATGGTCCCAGAGGTGACAGTTATAGACAGGTTTCACTGTAGTACCTCAGCTGTTCTAAAGAAAATAGTTCAACCAAACAGTGACCCCCTAGAAAAACCTACATTAGCTGGAATGCAGATAGGCTAAACTTAAACAGGACTTGATAATCGCAGCCAAGCCATGTGAATATGTGATGCATAACACAACATTGTGATCTAGTGTGGGAAAGCTGTGACGAAAGGGAAATTATTTTACTTGACAAAATCAGCCAAATTTAAGCCTTGTCCTGCTATTGACATGCATACAAGTTTTCAAAGCAAGTCAAAAGTAGCAACATATAACCAATCAGATAGATACTCTCTGGAGATCAACCAATCAAAACGCAATAAAGCAGTGCTGTATAGATTACTTTTCATTTGCAAGGAATTACAATTACAAGTTACAGTCGTTAAAAGTAACAGATTACAATTACAAATTACTTATAGAAAAATGTAACGAATTACAATTACAAATTATACTGGTTTCAAAAGTAATCGTTACAAATTCCTTGTAAAATTACTTTTGCAAGGAAGGACATTCATTTCAAAACGATCCTTTAAAAAGCACATTTTGTCATGAGATCGAAGAGTATTTTTGTGATTACTGCTCAAAAATCACACTTAAATGCAGCATAAGATCGATCGATGTCAATATGTTTGACTGAACAGAGTGAACGCTAGCACTGTCACTGTTTCGGAACGATTTCGTTGAAGGAAGAGCAACTGAGCAAGTATGAAAAGTAATTTTCAAAATGCCCGACAAGTTATAGTAACCATTACAAATTACTGCTGAAAAATGTAACGAATTACCGTTACAAATTGCTCTACCAAGAAAGTAACGGATTACAGTTAAAATTACTTTAAAAAGTAACAATTACAAGTAATCAGTTACTTGTAACGAATTACTATACAGCACTGCAATAAAGCGAATTCAAGTCTTCATTTAACTAGTTTTATGAGCAGGACAGGAGTTAGTGTACGTCCTGAGACCTACTGGATGCTTCCTGTATCCACCCTTGATTAATTTTTGTAGCAACTTTAACAACAATCTTAAAACAACGAATGCAACAGCAGCAAAGAAACGACCACTTCGTTCAACGTCAACATGTGCAGTCTCGTTCCTGGCACGCCCGAAAAACATGTGCCATCAATCCCCTAAACGAGGTTGACATGGAAACGAAAACAGAATAATACAATAACTAAGTTTAGAGCTCCACAACCACACTTATCACAGTCCTTTTAAGGAATCATCTTAGAACCTAGCATTCCAACATTGTTATTCCTGCACATTGTGAAAAGTATTACAGTGAAACCTGTCCATAATGGTCACCTTTGCGACCTGAGGAAAATGACCTTTATTGACAGGAGCCATTCTGTCCAGGTTGATTTCTATAGAAAGTGTCATTTTAGGGTTATGAAGACTGGCCTTTATACACAGGTAGCTGTTTTGTAGAGGTGGCCACTAATACAGGTCTGACTATATTAACGCAATCTGACACGTACCTGCCATGTTTCCTTCATCAGTTCAGGGCTGTAGCCAGCCACTCCTTCGCCTAGTTTATCTGGAATAAGGCCTTTACAGATTTCTTTGTCAAGACGAAAGGGTAAATGAACCTACGCGAAAATTCAACAAAGTCCATTGTTTGACATACAACATTGTACAAATTCGTAACAACATATCGTGTATGGAAAATTGTGGGTATAAATCTCTACTGTTGAGATTCGAGGGCTTTGACTTGACTTGTGATTGGCTCCAATGCCATTGTGTGGTTGCCAGCTTTATTTCACGGGCAATTTAATGCCATCCGTTTCGGTTCTCCACTATTTCCTCCAGGTATATATTAAACAAGATCTGCCCATCCACGTCCCAGTCCCGGGGGGTGCCACGGCAGAAATGTAGGTGATTAGTGAGATGTTGTGTTTCCTGCTTGGGAGGGTTGATCCGGGGCCAGGCCCATTTTGTAGGGCCAGCTTAGGGAGGCGTAAGGTCCCATACAAAGGACATGGCCTACCCATCGATGGTGTCGGCGTTTGATGATGGTCGACAAGAATTCCTCTGTGACAGTGTTGAAAAGCACTTCAATGTTGGAGACCCCCGCTGTTCTCGCCAAATATCCAGTATCCGCCGGAGGCATGACAGGTCGAACGAGTACAACCGTTGTTCCTGGGCCGCAGTTATTGCCCAGGTCTCGCAGCCATGCAGCAGGATTGACTGTATGAAGGCTCGATAGACCTTGATCTTCATTCCCAGAGATATTTCAGATCTGTTCCACAGGTGTAAGAGAAGGACTCAAATACTGAGTTTGCTTGCTCAATCTTGTTAAGAATTTCATGACAGCTGACCCATCAAAGTCAGTTGTGTTGCCCAGGGCTTTATTCAATTCATATCACATGTCAGGTGGACTGAGCTGCAATATCAAGCGACAAGTGCCAGCACCATAATTGTGAATTGACAATGATGTATCAAGATGTTCTCATGTGCCTCTGCTTCAGAGCTCATTATCCCACTGTAGGGTTATGTATGCGTTGAGACATTGATCGAGGACAGAGGCAAGCGGATGTAGTTGAGTATAGAATTGTGGCAGATACGACGGAGGGTAGCCATCCCGTTCGAAGGCTTGGGAGTAAAGATTGCAAGAGAGTTAACATTACGAAATACCAGACATTTATAGCGACTAACGGAAGGCGTTGATTGGCGGTCTGAGTGCTGACGTAAATGCTTGATGAGACCGCCACACCATCATTAATCATTCAATGACATAGTCTCAGGCTTGATTCAAAGGCAATAGAAGCAAGGCAAGTTACAGGACAATTTGAGTATCGTAATCCTGTGTGTGTAGGTCACACTATTTTAAAAGCTTGATTATATGTAAAAAACACGGTGCGATTTATATACGCCAACTGTATTGAAAGCGACTCTGTTGGCCTCTGTTTCATGCGTCTCGTTATCAAAATTGAGCTGCGACATATACATAAGTGCCACTTTCAAATAATTCATTTTGCATGGACCTGATCCAAACTGGGTTTTCCTACCAACAACAAATCAAGATGTTCAAGCTGTAAATCTGCCAAGGTCTTCTTGCAGGCTGGGATGACGTCATCTTTGGCAAAGTCCTTGCACCTACAAAGACCATGTGATACAATTTATTGAGAACCCGCTTGATGCCTGAACAATTGTAAATCATGAAAATCTCTAGACATAATCTTCAACTTCAAATTATATCTTGCAAAGGTGGCACGAAAGCCGAATGGTCGCTTGTCACGACGAATCCAAAGTCATCTATAAGAAGAGTAGCGACAGCGGCCTCTGCACAGCAGGAGATGGGGACTAACGTTTTGTCAAGCAATCGATCCGGTCAGCTCACTTTAACTCGTGTTTACTCGGCGATGCAAGGCATATATAGATTAAAAACTATACCATTGGAAAAAGCAGCAATTTAGCTTTAACACGGTTACAATATTATTCAGATTTTATTGATCGATTTAAAATTAGGATGTTTTTAAAACAACAGTGTTTGGCAGGTCACAGCTTTGTCCCCGATCCGCACGGTTCACGGTTGAGTCGCTTGCATGCTTGTGCTCATTTTCTCGCTTCGTACTTTCTCCCTGAAGCTAATTTTTGTCAGTTTTGTTGCAAATGAAAGTAATATTCCTCTTTTGTCTTATATATCATGCGTTTTCACCAAAACACGTCTTCCGAGGGAAACAAAGCGATGATGTTTTGATCTAAAGTTGGGCAAGAAAATATTCTTGAATTAAATTCAAAATTGTTTCACAGATGGTAAGAGGACCTTTGCCAAGGATAAGTCCGTATTATTAGGTTACTTTCAGTGGTAGAAAGGCCAATTGAAGGTAATTCTCAGCGAAGTTTGCGATGTAAACATTAGCTGCACGAGTACGAGAATCATGCGGCGAAATGTTGATGCTGTCCCCATTTTATCACGTGAGCGGCTTAAGCCAATCAGCACACCTAGTGATAAGAACAATGGCTGTCGCTACTCTTCTTATACATGGCTCTGACCGTATCCGGTTGGATTCCAATATTTCCAGTATGTGTTAATAATCAGTGTATGTTTATTTTTTCACCTGAGACATTCACCTTTGGAACTCCGTACCAGACAATGTGGTGAGTCGCTTTGTTCTTATAAAAGTAAGTTAGAAAATGCTAATTTTCCAAACCTTTGTAAATTATTTTTGGCTGTATATACGTACAAGTCCTTTTTACCTGTACTAGCACGTCAAATGTGTGTAGGTTATTCCAGTATCTTTGACAAATAAATTAAATCAAATCAAAATTAAATTGTACCATACATCTCATCTCTTGTTAATAAGCAGCTTGCTAAACAGCTATCGTCGCACTCCAGGCAGACCAAAGTAGCGCTGGATGCAGGGCCGTTTAACCAGCAGGCACTCGCTTTAGGCCCTCAGTCTAGATAGGCCCTTCTCAATGTCAGTTCAAAACTCACAGTAACAGTATGTTGAGATCTAGTTCAGTGTGCGATCAGCTGCAGAGTGCTACTGAGTTTGTTTTCCCTGATTTGCTGTCTATGAGCGGGGGCAACATCTGTGATATGCCAATGGGCAAGCATTTCAATAATAGTAAGTTTTGGGCTTTTTACGGTAATCGTTAAAAATTAGGCCCCCCATTTGGTAAAAGTGCTGTAGGCACTATCACTGCTCAAAATGGCACTGGCTGGATGGACGGGCTTTGGCGATGGTGTGGCTTACCAGCATCAACCATCATTGAGAATGCAACAGCCCGTTACCCCATCCCAACAGAATCGTGTCACAGTCATTCCATGGAGTTGCAAAGATATCATGGCCGCCAAAGCTTCGCAAATTTTCACTGTGCGATAAAGAAAAGTATCTCCTTTCGTCATTATTGTGATCCCTTATAAAGCATATGGGTTTTAGATATCAAAACAAATTCAAATGCAAGCAAGACTTGCAATCATTTGTAATGAGAAATTTCACAAACAGAAAACCCAGAACTACGGGAAATTCTACGGAGATTTCAAATATATTATTTTTTTAATTGTATGTAAAATGAATCTACCTCTAAATAAGCATATTGCTAAGAGCATTGAGGTGTGATTCTGGCTGCGACCACTTGCAAATCGGGGTGAGTCAAACCATTGTGGTCGCCGCTCGCAAGTCAATCATTCATGGTTGGGTGGGCTATTTTTGTCATTCCCTTGTAAATATTTTGAGAAATGCATATTGGCACTGTGTAACGTCTTGTTTAGCATTCAACTACAGTACATGAAAACAGCACGAGGCCGACCAAGAATAGCATGGACCGACAACATAAAGCAAATGACCGGACTCACGTACACTCAGGCAGTGAGAACTGCAATGGACAGGCAATCCTGGAGATCCATCATTTCCTTCAACCCCCCTGTGGATGGAACATGATGATGATAAACGTCTTGTTTCCCCAGGGGACCATGACTTTTTGAAACTTCGTTATTTTTTTAACCACCCTACTGCAGCTACAAAATTCTATCCCAGTTGCTTACCAAATCTTTGATACAATATATACATCGCTCCTCTTCACTTTTCCGTCTTTCCAAATCTTTGTATATGTCTCTCCGATTTCTGCCTCATTTCCATACTCGGCCGCACCATCGATGTGGGTATATCCAAGGTTCAATGAAGTTTCTATTGCAGCTCCAACATCACCCTTGTCCGATTGCCAGGTTCTAAAAATGAAAAAATGCAATACAGTCAAACCTGTATTAGCGGCCACCTCTATAGACCAACCATCTGTGTATAAAGGCCATTCTTCAGAACTCCAAAATGACACTTTCTATAGAAATCAACCTGGACAAAAAGGCCACAGCCTGTCTATAAAGGTCATTTTTCTTAGGTCCCCAAGGTGACCATTACAGACAGGTAACACTGTACATGACAAAATAGATCATTTTGCATACACTTTTTAAAATAAGAATCAGTTAAATTTGACTCGGGAGCAATGTCCTTATTCTGCGAGTAATTTGAGGATCAAAATGTTCTTAGCTTGGTCCTTATATTTCACTGCGATTTTACGGTATTAAACTCCAATTCTCTGAACTTGCATGGCCGTTTCAGTGTGTGTCAGAGTGAAAAACATGTTGAACGATTTTACAGTATTAAACTCCAATTCTCTGAACTTGCATGGCTGTTTCAGTGTGCGTCAGAGTGAAATACATGTCGAACAGTGGTGGAAGTAGCGAACTGCAAGTAGTTAGCTACTTGTAGCGAACTACTTTCCTGTGTAGCGAAGTAGTTTTTGACTACATTTTTTAAAAAGTAGTTGCAGCTGAACTACTTTTTAATGAAAGAAGTGTAGTTTTCAGCGAACTACTTTTTGATTTAGGATAATCGCTTTAGCTACTTTTTCCATATCCATGCATTAACATCTGGATTTTGAAAATTCCGAGACGGTAGCACAGTGTTATAATTACCTGAAAACGGCTTGATAGTTGACACAATACTGCCCACTAGAACTATAGAATTGGCTTAAAAGTAGGATGATAATGCCAATGATTGAAGTCTTGTTCGCATAACAAGTTGTATATTTTGTGAATAATGATGAAAACCTAAAATTCTTGTTTCTGATTGACTTTTTAAGAAAATGAAAGTAGTCAGTAGCGAAGTAGTTAGCTACTTTTTGGGAGAAGTTGCGAGTAGTTGTAGCTAACTACATTATTTCTCTTGTAGTTGTAGTTGTAGCGAACTACATTTTTAGAGAGTAGTTGTAATTGTAGCGAACTACAAAACTAAAGTAGTCAATCCACCACTGATGGCGAATGAGCTTGCCAGTATTGTACAATATGTGGCGTTTCCGTGCAGTTTTCCTTACAATGACGTAAACACACAGTCTGTATGGTTAGTGTATCATGTGTGTATACAGCATCTAATATACGGTAGGGAATGTAATACATTTTACTACTTGTTCTTTTTTGCAAAATGTTGACGGAGCCTTGAGTTTTTCTTCTATTTTTCTAAAATTTGAGCCGTGTTGAGCCTCACTGTTCTTTATTAAATGTGTTCTTATTAAAAAAATGTAGCAAAAATGAAATGAGAAAATAAGCACTAGGTCCAATAAATCACATTACCCCAATCCAAGAGCAGGCATTTCGGTCCCATTGTTCAGTTTCAATTTCTTCACAGGCTGCAAACAAGCCAGATTTAAAATAGTCAAACAGAAACAAGACATTGTTCAACTAACTGGTTCTAGAAAGATTGCAGGACGGAATGTTAGTCATCTATCCCTGCGGACCCTGCTAAGTGGTGGAATGGCGGTCGACAACAAGCCTTCGAACCCCTCCGTTGTATTAAAACAAACTGAAAAGTTTAGGCATAGAAAATTAAACAAATAAAACAATTAGGAAGTTTCTATCTCATGCTTGGAGAGCAGAAGAATATCACCGTCGGGAATCTAGCTGGCGGTAGGTTGCTAAAATGGATGTCGAAGAGGGCAAGAGCAAACTCAAGAGTTTAACTCAGCAAAGTTTCTTGAGCGCCCCAAAAAAACTACACATTTAGCTCTCGGTAGAGAGTCTCGTATAGTCCAGTAGTAACAATTTAAGGCAGCATCATATTTCTATTCAGATAATATTCAGCAATCGTTTCAAGTATCTGAGCAGGTCCGCAGGAGCACATGCAACTTTGAGCACGTGGGATAATGTGAGGGAAAAAGCAAAATGGACATTGAATCCCTTAAAAAAATATGCTCCCAAGTCTAGCAGGGAAGGTAGACTCTAAGCAATTGAAACAGAACTTACCATGACTTTCTTTTCGATTTGAAGCAACAGAAGTAATTCAGTCCTGGAAAAATTAACTGCAGCAAAGAGAAATGTCCCCTTCGTGAGAATTGTGCAGAGCAGTGTTCAAGAAAGGTGGGCAGGGCAGGTTGTGGAGATTTTCCTTCCGGAAGTCTGCGGGTCAACCACGTTCACAGATGTGACCACGCTCAAGGTCACGCAGGAGAGATTTGTCTGGTGCTTGTAACATTGTAAGTCAAGCTTGTGATTCTTGGTGCACATAATTATTTCTACATTTTATCTCGAAGATAATACAGGATAAGGCAAACACTCTAGCTTAGAACAATACACATTTATGCTCTCTTTTCTTTCGTAGCTTGAGATGAATTCATTATTTATAAATTATAATGCAAGTACAGAACTACAGATGCCTGGGATGGATATCTTTACCCCTCATAACTTTTCGCGCGAGGCCTACTTCAGCAGGGTTGTCCCGCATGTGGTCCTGCACAAACGCACGTGACAGTCACAGACACTGGTGACGTAATTCGTTGAAAAATCAAAGATCAAGGGTCCTTCCGTCACCAGTTAAAATTTCAATTAGATTATTTTACGTATTTGGGAAAGTCTATCATAAAATTCCAGCATCAGAAAACAACATTTTTGCTTTCGGCTTTCTAGCTTGGATTTCGAAACAGTGTTTGTTTATTTGTTTGTTTGTTTGTTTGTTTGTTTGTTTGTTTGTTTGTTTGTTTGTTTGTTTGATTATTTCAAAAATAATTTATGAAAAAGGCAAGTACTGGCTATAAAGAGTAGCACTTACGTAAAGCCCATAATAACTTCATTTACAAGGTGTATTAGGAACATTTACAATAATAATAGTGACAGAGCTTCCAACCCTTTAAGGGTAAAAAGAGGGAGCAGGAATCTAAAATAAAGAACTGAATGACCACGCCCTTTTTGTACAATAGATATGAGTTTTGTTTCTTAATGCTTGATTTCTATGCAATTTTCTTGAAATTGGAATTTGATAGTTTCAAAATCTATGGGATCATTTTC
>OFHS01004787.1:0-10190 GCA_900245855.1 Calvadosia cruxmelitensis
GTGCCGACGACGAGCCAAGCGATGACTCGCAGCTCATCGCAATCCATGGTTTGGCGCACGGCGGTGTGGTTTGGCGCGCAAAATGGGCGTGCATGCCTCCAAGCAAGACATTCAACGCGTTGTCGATAATTGCAGTAAGTGCCACTCGATCGACCCTGCCCCAGTCACGTGGACGAAAGGAAAGCTGTCAGTGAGGAAAATCTGGAAGCGTGTTGCGCTCGATGTGACAAAATACAACGGAGACAAATTTCTGACGTTCATTGATTGCGGCCCTTTTCGGTTCTGCATATGGCGCAAGATCATGAACGAAGGTGAAGCTCAGATCATCGCCCAAATGGAGTCCATCTTTTGCGAACGTGGACCCCCTGATGAACTTTTATTGGACAATTACTCGTTGTTGCGATCCAAAAAATTCAACGCCTGCTGTGCAGAATGGCACGTGCAAGTTACTCCGCGTACTGCGTACCGCGCCAGCGGGAACGGCATCATCGAATGGAACCATCAGACAGTTAAAGTGATTGCTACACGTGTGAACATATCCGCTATTGCAGCAACCTATTGGTACAATGCGTTGCCAAGCAACAATCTGGCCGTGCCACCCGCGGAGCGCCTTTATGCGTACAAGGCGCGTCTCAAATCGGTCTCGTCAGTGGTGGTTAAAAAGCCATTCGAGGTGGAATTTCAACCTGGCGATGCAGTGTGGGTGAACCAACTGAGCCCTTGCGTTGTACTAAATCATGGCTCGAAGGTGTTGTGGTGCAGCAAGTTACTTCGTGCAAAGTCCGGGTGGCGATTGCCAATTATTTGTCGCTTTGCCACGTGGCTCATCTGCGGCGTCGTACTACCGCAGTGTTTGACGAGTCCTCGCCTCTCGTTGATGAGGCGCTCCAAACTGTTTCAGATGATTATTATGGCTCGGAATGTTCGAGTGATGAGGATGATGATCATGATGATGTGAGTGTGGATGATGATGCTGATGCTGACGTAGGCATTCCTGTTTGCCCTCAGCGTGTGCGGCGTCCCCCCGCCTGGATGGCTGACTATGTTTAGTCTTCAGTCACACGGTGGCTTGATCGTTTAGATTTTTAGAAATCTGGTGGGCGTGTAAGCGTTATTGTCTTAATGTAAATTGCCTCCTGTGGATGGAGCCTCGTTTTCTGTAGTATATATAGTCGTGTTCATAACAGGAAGAATTAGATCTCTTGCACAACGCGGCGGTTGTCACTTGGTTTCAATCGTGGTCTTACAGTTTTCAATCAATTGGTTAGTTTTCTTCAGCTCGTTTTGCTCTGTAAATGATTGTTTTGAACACTTTTTGAAGTTGATTCACTCTATGATAAATAAATTTGTACCATTGAGGACACAGCGCAAAGGAAAATCGTATCCAAACTTCATCAAGCGTCTCCTAAATGAAAAACGTCGTCTTTGGCGTCGAAGAAATCAACCAGATGGTTTTGTGAATTACAAAAGTTGTGCTAAAGAATGTAAAGTACTTATAACAAAATTCACAAAGAGTATTGAAAAGAAAATCGTCAAACAGAGAAACCCACGGGCGTTTTATTCTTTTGTAAACAGTCGCCTCAAAAGAAAGTCTGGTGTGGCAACTCTGCGAGACGCAGAAGGAGAACTACATACGGACGAACGGGTCAAAGCAAAGTTACTCCAGAATCAGTTCAAAAGCGTATTTACCATTGACAACAACATCAAACCGACTTTTCCCATTAAATCATACGTTTCATTATCTTTCATAGACAAAGATATTTCTGATATTTTGTTTGTTATAAAAAAGTTGCCTAACAAACTGTCCGACACTCCTGACCATATCCCATCCTTCTTCTTCAAACGTCTTTCCAATGCACTTTCTTATCCGTTATCGTATCTATTCCGCATGTCTATGATGACGAGAACTATTCCAAATATTTGGATAGTTTCGCCAATCTTCAAAAAGCCTCCAGCTGATTTACCACGTAACTATCGCCCTGTATCGTTGACTTCAGTTTGTTGTCGCTTAATGGAATCTATTCTGACATGCCACCTTTTACAACATCTTCGCAAAAACAAATTAATTACGTGTGAGCAACATGGATTTTTGAAAGGGAAATCCACATGCTCACAACTGCTTGAATGTTTGAACGACTGGACCGTTGCCATTGACTCCAATTGCTGTGTTGACATTTTGTATACTGATTTTGCCAAGGCATTCAACAGCATTTCACATCATAAATTAATAAGTAGATTGAAATCATATGGAATCGAAGGTCCACTTCTTAACTGGCTGCATGCCTTTCTTTCTGATCGAACCCAACGCGTTCGGGTGGAGTCCTCATTGTCAGACTCGTGTATTTGCAGTTCCGATGTCCCTCAAGGCTCTGTCTTGGGGCCACTTCTGTTCTTGCTGTTTGTAAACAACATTCCAGAAGCAATTAATGCCGGTATGTGCAAACGTTTTGCTGACGATTTGAAATTGTACAGTGTATACAAAATCAATAATCCAAACTCCTCAAAGACTTTAAATGATGCATTTGATGCCTTTCTTCGTTGGGCTGATGCCTGGCAGATGTGAGTTGCTATCGAGAAATGCTCTCTGCTACATCTCGGTAAAAGAAACATGTGCGTTGATTATACAGTGAATAATACAGTCATTCCCAGAGTCGTTGCTCCTGTACGAGATCTTGGTGTCTACATTAGTCCAAATCTCAAATTCTCGTATCATCGTATTATTATTTCAAGAAAGGCATATGTGATAAGTAATTATATTCTAAGATCGCTGCAATGGAATAACCCTGCACATTTAATGAAATCCTTCGTAGTTTATGTCAGACCGCTGCTGGAGTACGCGACTCCTGTATTCAATCCACACCTCCAGAACGATGTAAAAATACTAGAGAAAGTTCAACGAGTTTACACTCGCCGAGTTTGTCAACGCTGCTTTGCTGACAAAGGTCGCCTCTCGTATGAGGAACGTTTGAAACTTTTAGACTTAATTTCTCTTCAACGAAGAAGAACGTACCTTGACCTCTGTTTCTTTTTTAAACTCGTTTTCGGGCTGGTTGACATGAAAGTCCCACCTGAAGTAGTACCAATTGTCAGTAGCACGCGTGGACACAACCCTGCTTTAGTGTACCAACCGCTCATATACATCACTTTTTTTAAAACCGCCTCATTCCGGAGTGGAATTCGTTGCCACAGCACGTTGTAAATAGCAAAAGCATTTGTGTATTTAAAGAGCGCCTTCGAAGCCTTATGTTTCAAGGTGCATGTGAGCCCGTTTAGTGTAAGTGCAACTTGAGTTGCCTTCTATTCATGTATTCTTTTGTGCAGTTTTATTTTTATAATCTGTTCAAATAAAGATACGTACATATCGAGCTAAGGGTGAGATCCGAAAAGTTGTCATTGAAGCGGTCATTGCAATCAGAAAGCTCCCTTTGCTGAAGACTATAAAAATTTATCTGTGAAAACTGAAGTGGAAAAGACTCTGGCTGAAGATGATGTTATCTAACACCAAAGTCCATGATTCCATTGTCTTTGATGCACTTTAAAGCAAAAGATTAAAAGAATTACTCCTAAAGAGAAATTCTATGACTGCCGATATTGTTCATGTTATAAAATCAATTATCAATTCACCCGAGATTGATTTGAAAACTCTGTGGCTGAAGTCAAAATGCGAAAAAGAAGCGGCAGGCCAGAATTTTGTCTCGTTCTTAGTCACTCATGCAGCTAAAATGGATAAAATTGCTGCTCTTCAGACACAAGTTGACTTGTTGCAAAGAGAACTTTACGATGCAGACAAGAAGCTGCATGCTGCAACAGGAAAAGAACGTTTGCCTCTGATGGAAAAAGTAGTTGGAGAAGATTTCTCGAAGATGCATGAGCAGGAAACTGGACAAGCTGGGAATATCTCAGAGAAAATGCTTGGGGCTTAAAAATGAGAAAAGCTACTCTTGTCAGCGATTTCTAGGCTGTGTGTATGTAGGTGTTTGCAGTATTATGGTGACTCAAATTGCTTTGACTATTAGCTTGTCTGGGACCTTTGGGCTTATTTTGCATTCACATTTTAAAAGTTGTATTGCAGTGCATACTGCCTACATCTAAGGCATTCGTAAGTACATAGTAAGCACTGCAAGAAACATTTTTAATAAGCTGATCTAGATTTGATTGTTGTTATAAGTTGTTGATGTTTAGGAAGCCAGAAAAACAATGTTCAGGAGTAAGAGATAACAGTGAGGCCTAGCTGAGGTATCATGGAATGCAACTAGCAATTCAGTGTTCGATCAGCAAGAAAAGCTGTACACTCCCACGTTAAAGGCCCTACATCAGTACATTCAAAGCTGATCCAGTTGCAAGAGCATGGCATTGTGAAAGTAAAATTTTCTGCAGATGGCCATGCAGTAGGGAAGCTTCGTAGATGGCCATGCAGTAGGGATGCACATCTTTTACTGCAGTCATAGATGATGCTCAATGAATGAAAAGTACTGTTTCTTTGATGAGAATACAAGGTATATGTGACACCAAAGTGTACCACAGTTTGCATTATGATAAACTGTTTGATTCTTGCAGTGCTGCCATTTATTTTCTTTTGTCGTAGTAATATGTTTCTTATGTGCATTCCTGCAATGTCTTTATCGTTTCCAAAAAGCTGTGTTGTGTGGGTATGCCTGCCTTACTGCATGTGTAGTAATTGCCACCTGTCAAGTGATGTTTCCATCGTTGCTCCTGTGTCTGGTTTGATACTCTTGGCTGAAGCATCATCTTGTCTGTCTGCTCCTGATAATGTTGGTATTTGCAAGATATGCAGAGTATTATATGTTTTGTCTTTCTTTCATAAGTTCATAGTCTATGAATAATTTGTTGTAATGCCTGACCTTGTGTAAGAAATCAAAATGCAAAATGCAGTTGTCTAGCCTAATGTTATTTTATAAATCTTGCTATTATTTTACAAAATGTACATTTGTTGATAGAATTGTTTTTTTTTAAATAATTATTTCAGTAACTTAAACAGGCACACAGCACTTGGTTGGTAGAATTAATTAATTTGAACTTTATTTCCAGGGGTGGGCAGTAGCCAAACAAAACTAGTTCGCTATTCTAGCGAACTGGTTTTTTTACTAGCGTTTAGTTTTCTGACTAGTTTTTAATGAAACTGTTTCTAGTTCTAGCGAACTAGTTTTCAAAACGGATATTCTAGTTCGCTAGAACCAGAAAAAGTTATAACTTTTTGCTAGTTGCAATTTTCAATCCGAAAGAAAAACAACAAGAAACACAAACCTGCTCGGTTTTCATGGTTTACACCACGCAAGATCCAGTTGCCGCTACCTGCAACCTGATTGGTAGAAACACCTAAATGCTCACATGGTTTTGGCACCTCATTAGAAAATCTTCGACTGTGATTGGATGCTATTTTTGTGATCATATCGCGCCACAGCACAAAATGCCTCGCAAAACACGCACATTGAACAATTCAGATTGAGAGGTGAAAGTTGAGACGCTTGCTGTTTTTATGATCGATCTTCCAACGTTGCGGGCATGGCCAACACGAACTCAGATTCTGATGTTGTTGAAGTAACTGCAGAGAATCCCTAGTAGCAGTTAAGTACGTTATTCCAGTTCGAACGGAAGACAGCGACGGGCTACGCGTTCATTTGCTTGAAATGCGCTCCAAGAAGGAAAGTTTTGTCGACCAATCATTCGTCTTCGTGCAATCTCAAAAGTCACCTACTGGTAAGAACAGCGCTTGCAACTTCTCATCAAATTTTCTGATATTTTGTCTGTCAGCTGATATTATGTTGACTGATTTGTGATTACTAGCGATCTTCTCACGGTGGCTGACAATTTTGCTTGCTTGTGTTCTAGGCAAAACACCCGCATAGTGTTGATGACTACATAAGTCGTATGAGCCAAAAGGGACAGGCTGCCTCGTTACCAACACCAGATCCAAAGCAACAAAAAACGGCGTTCTTTAGATCATATCGATTATCTGCGCCTGCCAAGCAGCGGGACGTTGACAAAGCTGTCTTGGATTTTGCATGCTGTAATTTGATGCCATTTTCAATTGTTGAATCCACGCAGTTCAGAGATCTGATCAAAACCTTGAAATCCGACGCCACCGTTATGTCAAGGAAAACTGTAAAGACACGCCTGGGAGACCGCACTGCCACTACGAAACAGCGAGTAAAGAAGGATCTACAGTCAGTCAAACATGTGGCCACCACTACGGATTGCTGGTCTGCAAGCGGGAGATCATATATCGGATGATTGCGCACTGGTTTGACAGCAATACCTTTGTACGAAAATCCGCTGCTCTTGCATGCAAGCGGCTCAAGGGCAGTCACACATTCTTGGTCCTGGGCGAAGCAATTGAGGCGATTCACACCGAGTACGCCATTTCAAACAAGGTCTGCTGCTCCACGACGGACAATGGCTTCAACTTCGTGAAGGCATTTAACGCATTTGGCACTGCATTCACAACGAATGCTTCTGATGACAGTGATGACGAGATCGACGAGGATCCGTGGACACCTTGTGCTCTCAACGAGAGTATGCTGGAAGGCACAGACAATGCCGAGGAGGGCTTTTTCAACTTGCCAAAACATCATTGGCCTGCATGCCACACAGGCACACACTGAACCTTATTGCTACAGCAGACTGCACGAGTGGAGCACAGTTCAGGAAGACCTTCCGTGCAGCCATGGGGAAATATTCTGGTCTCTTGAACAAGTGTGCGAGATCAGCACAGGCCAAGGAGACCGTCGATGAAGTCTGTGGAATTCAGCTGATCCACCCTGTTGTGACAAGGTGGAACTCGCTCCTTGCTGCCATCGAACGCCTGGTGAGGATCACCAAGGAGAAGGGCGACTCTGTATTAGATATGTTGTGCGATCGACTAGATGTGGCGAGGTGAGTATTAAATATTTTATGTGTCATGGTTATCAATAATTTGTGATCATATTATTCAAAAAGTCAATATTCTCATTCTTATTGCACGATGCTTGCGATGTGTGTTACTGCATGACGTGATATAGTATTATGATGTGTTGTGTTTGTGTATGACCTTTCCGATGCATTTACTCTTAATTATGTACTTTTGTTTTTGTTGCTGTTTGTTTTTTCTTCCCTTTTTTATTTTCATTAGTTTCTGTTTTTGATTATTATCTTCATTACTTTATTCTTACATTTATCACGCAAATAATATTCTTAATATGCTCTATTCTATAAAATCATTTTGTTGTAAATTTATGGTTTCCCAAATAAACAAGCTAGTTTTTCTTACGGGATGACCTTGATCATGTACTGTACTCAATATTTACTTTGTACTTAATTAATTTTCTCTCTTGTATGTTGTTTTACAGTTAAAGTGATAAATCTATCTATCCATCTATCTATCTATTCACCATCTCTACAGAAGGACATCATCTTAGTTGATAAAGTGCAAAGAAGGTTTACGAAAAAGATTTTTCAACATTGCTATGGTAGTTCACCTTCCTACGAGGAGCGTTTCAAGCAGTTGGATCTGCAATCCCTAGAAAATCGACGTTGTCACGCAGATTTATGTATGTTTTATAAGATTATCAACGGCTACGTTAACATTGAGCTCCCACCGGACATCATATCATTATCTGCAAGGATTCGTGGAAACTCAAAGTGATTTCACGTAGAGATCGCCAAATTGAACACCAGGCATTATTATTTTTTTAACCGTGTCGTCCGCCTGTGGAACTCGCTTTCGGAAGATGTCGTGTCCTCCCCATCACTTAGATTATTTAAATTGAAAGTTATATCTGAATTAATGCAATGAAATAGTATTTGATATGTTTGTAATCCGTATAGTATAAGTGCACATCTAATGGTGCCTTCCATGTGTGTATTCTTGGTTGATTTTCACCAATAAAGACACATGAATGAATGTTCGCAATGAAGAAGTGTAAATTTCAGAAAACTACCAGAAAAGAAAGAATAGTTACCACTAGCTTCTATTCACTAGCTTTTATTTGAATCACAAAGTCTGCGGCTTGACTTGCTAGGAGACTGAGACGAAATGCAGCAAATAATGAGATACAAAGCTCAGAGTGTTTCAAGCGGCTGTCGTTGATGAGGAGTCTGATCTCCATCGATCTCCGCTTCCACAATGTAGACGGCTGTCAGCAGATCGAGCAAGAAAGGATGCAGAGGGGCAAAGCAATTCCTCGAGCGACGACGAAATGATGTGCTTGCCCTGCCACAAAAGAGAGGGAAACACACATACGATGTTCTTGCCGAGGCTTTAGACAGCATCCACGAAGAGTTCGACATCATGTCGAAGATTGTGAACACAACGACAGACAATGGGTCAAACTTTGTCAAGGCTTTCAATAAGTTTGCAGTAACTGTCGATAATGTGCCACAATGTCGTCACGATGAGGAAGATCTGGACTCTGATGAATCTAACCTTGAGCCAGTAGACTCAACGGATTTGTTTCACCAGGCGACTGACTCCTTGGAGTACAACTTGCCAGACCATCAGCGATGTGCAGCACACACCCTCAACTTGATTGCAACAAAAGACGCCTGTGCAGCAAACTCAGACGATGAGTTCACGAAAGTGAATCGTTTGGCCTTCTCCAAGTGTCAAGCCATGTAGAACAAGGCCAGTAGATAAACTCAGATGGCGAAACATTGCAAATGACATCTGTGGTCGGGTGTTGATTCAGCCAAATGCAACAAGATGGAATTCGATGTTTGATGCTGTGGAGCGTCTTGTCCACATTGCCAAAGAGAAGGGGAAATGGGACTTCACAGGATGTGCGACAAAATGGATCTTCCATGGTTAGTTCATTTAGCCAACAAGTGTTACTACTTTAATCTGTGAGTTTCTTGTGTTATGTTTGTTTATGATCTGATTGCTCCTTTTAGTCATGTTTTGCTGATTGTTTGATCGCCCACTTTGCTTTGCTTGTCTTTACATAGGTTGAAATTTAGTGAATTTTCTTTCTGAAAAATTATATTGTGGCAATGAAGGCAATTGTTAAGGCACTGGACGTTCTCCAGGGGGACATTAACATCACCATGGGTTACCTGGCACCAACCATCCACCTCCTGGCGACCAAATTGCACAATTTTTCTGGCCCTGGCCTGTGCAAGCCATTGGTCAATGCCTTGCTAGCTGCTGTTGAAACTCGTCAAGGTGATATTCTCAGTGACAAGAAGGCCATTGCAGCAGTCACGCTCCACCCCAAGTATAAAGATATGAACCAAACTAAATAAGAGCAGTAAACTACATCCACCTCAGAGATGCACTGTCTGCTGGTGGAGCTGCAAGTGATACGATTCAAAGAGTTATATTGCCTTCCAGCTTCACAGGACGACCAAGAGGTATACAACAATAGACACAAGATGCTATGACCTAAGTTAGAGATTATGGGACACCTGACTTATTTGTTACGGTCACCTGTAATGCTGAATGGCACGAAATCACAAACCACCTTAGAAGGGACAGCAGACAAACCACAGACACAATGTTGTTTTCTATGTTTTCAAGCATAAAGCTATCAAGATGAAAATCTCATTGTAATGAATGAGAACTTTGGAAAAGTAGAATGCTTTTTGTACACAATGGAATGGCAGAAAAGAGGCTTAATGCATGTCCATATGCTTTACGTGCTTACGGAAAAGCTTCATGAAAGTCAAATCGATCTGTTCATCTCTGCTGAACTTCCAAGTGCAGCACAGAAGCAGATTTAGAACTTTTTGAAAAAGTCAAAAGTCATAATTTGTGTGGGCGCCAGACCACACTGCCACCTTTGCAAGCCTGAAAAGGCTCCGACATCCTCACCTGTCCTCGCGATTTTTTATCACTTTGCGGAAACTGTTCTTCAAAAGGACGCGTCCAAGACCAAAGGTCGGGCTTTGCTTTATTGAAAAAGCATGACGATGGATGGAAGTCAATTCAAAGTGGATCGCGCTTTCTACACTATATTGAAACACATTACACTATAATTGAGTTGGAAGCCTTAACTATTGCTATCTCTACTTAGCTGGACTACAACATTACACCATCCTCACGGATCACAAGCCTTTGCTTCCAATTTTTACTTCTCATACAATGGACATGATTGATAATGCAAAAATCCAAAGCTACGTTTGCAAATTATCATGTTAACAATTCACTGTTGTCTGGAAAAAAGGCAAGGACTATTCTATCCCGGATGCACTGGGGG
>OFHS01004788.1:2450-13099 GCA_900245855.1 Calvadosia cruxmelitensis
CTGTAGCAGTTGCCTTTGATCATTTTAATGCATGTTTCACTGATTCCCCCTTTCCGGTTGATCGTACATTCAATGGTAGTCTAGAACTTCTTCCTGAACTAATTATTATTTTGCATGAGTTTGCGTCTTTCACATCTGTTTATCGGAAGCCATTGTCAAGGCTTCTAACCTCCTAAGGGAAANATTTCTCTATTCTTTGCAATGCCGTTAAAAGAAGAGCAGGTGTTGTCGTAGAGAATGAAGAGCCGTCAGAAATCTCCTCGGAGCATCATGACTCAGCGGTGTTCAACGAGCGAGGTATGCGCTATACGCCATTGCAATTCATCAACACAATTTGTCAATGTATTACAATTGCTTGTCTATCAATGAACGTCTAAACTTGCCGCTTTTCATTCTGAATTTATTGACCGCGAGAACAACTCCATCATTAGAGCTTTCAGGTAATGTCTTAGAGTCGATCTTGCCATCCACAAAAGATGAGATTGCAAGTCGTCGAGGCAAGGCGTGGGCGGCGCTAAGACATTTGAACAGATTTTGATCATCTGCTCATGAATTAAAACTACGTTTGTCCTGTCACGCGATTTAACCTGTGTTCTTGTACTGATGCCAATCTTGGGTTTTACCTTTTAAAAGTAACTAGTTACACTTAAAGTTATTTTATTTCGAAAATGAAAAGTGATTCTCCAAAGTTACTATTCTCTAATAGTAACTTTCAAAAGTTACTAGTTGACTGTCAGGAAAAGTTACTAGTTATAGTAACTTTCAAAGTTCCTTTCATTGATGCTAGCATAAGAAAAGAAGATATAATTTACAAAGATTTGCAATTGCTACGGTCTGCTGAGACGTTTCCATGCATATATGAATGCTTGGAAGCTTATTGTATCTTAAATGTATCGAAGATGAACTATAGTCTAGAAGTGAAAGTAACTAATTATAAACAAATGTAACTTCATGAATGAATGAATGTCAATTTATTTAACGACGGTAGCCCAATAAGCCAATGGCTTGTCTCCCTTGGGGCCCTCGACAATTAAAAACACAGATGACAACGAACATTTGTGTTGGCTGGCCCGGGAGTCGAACCCGGTACGCCTGACTGGCAGCCACACGTACTAGCCTCTAGACCACACCGACACTTTAGACAGTTACTAGCTATTTTGAAAAATATTATCTATCTAATGTACAGTTAAAAGTTACTTTCAGTGAAAAGTAATTAGCTACTTTATAAAGTTACCCGAAAGTAACTTCTCAAGTAACTAGCTACTAAACTAGTTACTAAAGTAGCTAGTTAATTTACAGCCCTTCATCATCATCTTCCATTAAATTGAAAACATCAATTCTTGATGGCTAAATCAATATAGTATAAGCTGGTAAAAACACTTTACATAAGGGCAACTTACGTTATGGAAAAATCAAACGGTGCGTAACAATAAATATTCACGATGACCTGCATTGCAACGGCGGAAACATAGCTGCGGAGTAGATTATTTACATTATTAAAATGAATGCACCTCAACTTAAAAGTTCAGATTTGAATGCTGCAAGTGATCCGGAATATACTATATATGATTTTCTGTAGAGCATCAATAAAAAATATAATATGAGGCTCGATTGAGGCATGCCCTTAGATACCTCGCACCTAACATCATAGCCATCGCCGAATTGAGACGTGTGACCCCGTCATGTCTGCTGTTGTACGACCAAAGACATTCTGGTTTGTAGGCCTTTTCATGACATCTGGGCCCTACGCCCGCCAGCCACTCCATGTCGTCAACATTTGGAAACCGATTGAGATGTGCTGCCAAGGACACAACCAGGTGGTGTTGTATAGTGATGCTGATGTATTGAGTGATGATTGATCTTTCTTTAGGGTTACTTTATCAGCCAAGGGTGATCATGATTTATGGCGTAGTTTATGTAGCGAATGTATTGAGAGAAATAAGGAGGACCTATTTGTGTTGGGGACCGTCTGCACAGATCACACAGCAATACAGCCAGTCATTTCAAGTGATCATCTGGGTATCGCCATTGATCAGGAGTTATTCAGCATAACATTTTCGAAACAAACATGGCAAATGGCAATCTTTCAACAAATTTTACAATAGCATGACCATTGTTATTACGGATGTTTGAAATTAGGTAATCTTATGATCGCGCATACATGCTATTTTATCATGAATCATCGGCTTTTGCTTCCCTGACTTGATTGGTCGATTACGAAAAAGATGATATTTCAGCGTAGCATCATGTTCACATCACTTATACCACACTAGTGGACGGTACCTACGTGCAATGCAGCTTCTTTGGAGATGCTAATAGGTCCAAAATTGCTACCGGTGCTCCCAAATTAGTAACCTGTAACGAAACACAAAGTGCGTGCAGCATATCGACAGTCTTGTCTAATAGCGTATATAGTATTATAAGGGTATTTCAAGAACCATGCACTATATTATCGAGTCAAACTATGTATAAAACATTTACAATAAAGTAAACTTACAATCTCACAGCCTGTTCATTAACAATTTGAAATTTCTTCCATCAATCCTTTTGCAACGTGCATAAATACGAAGTGAATATTCGTCCGATAACCGGGATACATTTTGCTTGCGCTATTAGTCCGACAATTGTTTTTAGCATGAGCCAAACGAAAAAACAACGCTGCGCAAATTTCCACAGTCATTCATTCAGCATGGAGGACGAGAAAGTTGATGTTTTGCGGCAGCGGCCGTTTCGTGCTGGAAAGGCTGTTGGAGACAACTTGAGTCGTTCCAAGAATTGAAACTTGCCGTCAGCAACGCAGAGAATGATAGCTTATAATAAATATGCAGCAAGTTGCCAAAGATTTACGACGTGGAGCTAAAGGAGCTTGCATGTAAATCATTGATTCGGCAATTCTGAAGATGCTAGTGCTGAACACTGTTAAAAATCCCGGATTTTGGCGTGGCGTAGACTTGGAGCAGCACTCTCGGGAATAATCTTTAGCGTACGAAAAACACACTTTCCAGCAAAGGACAGTGCTGAGTGAAATTGTTGTAATAGAGCTCAAGTAGCATCTTGCAAACAATTCTGGAAGCAGTTCTTCATCGAGTCCAGTTGCATATTATTCATTTTTCACCTACTGCAGCTGCGAGTTTCTAGAAACAACTGTCTGCTTTTTTATTTTCAACTATGTGACTTTAAAACAATACGAGGTCAGAAATAAATAAATAAAACTTAATCTTAAATACAAATGCAATAATATCTTCAATTAAAAAATATCTCTAAAATTACATTCAATTTACGAACTATTTACAAGTAAACATCTAAGGGTTAAAAAACTAGCCCTATTCCTAAAAATTGGATTTGAAACAACTTGGATTTGAATGCGGTCAATACACAACAGTCCCTAACTGCATTTTATGATGTGCGCTCTGCGTAAACTCTACAACTGATCCGCGCAAGTGTCTGATTTAGTCTTATTTTGATGCGTCTTCAATTATTGGTAGAAGAATTTGCATGAGTTCTATCCACGCGCCATCCGCGCAGTCGAAAGTCGGATAATCTGTTCTCGGCGCAAAAGAACACAGAATGCAAACTGGCGTAATACCAATGCTGTTGTCCGTCATGACATTTTTCGTTTGGCGCGTGCGCAGAATAATTACTGGACAAATAGAGCGAGCAACAAGTATTCCGGTTACGGGACGAATATCCATTTCACATAAAATACAGACCGCGTTGCCATATAGGACTGCCTTAGGGATACTTTTCTTGAGGTAAGGTCAATGTAACGACTGCTGCAATTGTGTTTGCTACCGTTATAAAGTTATAAAAATATTTACATGGAAGAACTCATAGCATATGTTACTTCAACTGCTGCTGATGCATATAAATCAGCCCTAGTTATCACTACCTTCTCACCTTGCACAAAGATATCTCACACTCATGTAGATAGGGACAATGAGCAGCAAGATGGCTCTTCAATAAATCCTAAGTTTACTTCACCGCGCATATTTTATACAACTTTCACAAACTGTAGACTTCACTCGGTAAAAGAGAGGTAATATAAGTAACTTACCAATCCAGGATAGGTTGTAGTGTCTCCATTAACGTATTCGAATGGATAAAAAATGCCTAGTCCACTAACTGTATCCCAAAGGCATATTTCTCCTCCCATGCCTTCGACGTCAGTCTGAAATATGGACAAATGATAATAAAAACTCTTTGCAATCTGCAACTGTAAAATAATCGATCTTAAAAAATCAAACAACCCTTTGAAATGTAATGTACCTGGAAACGGTCATCAATAAACATCATCAAATATGCATCTTGCTGTGGCATTCAATGAACACAATGTATATCGAGTATTGCCCATCGAGTTAGCATTCATGCATGAAAGCCAATAATACGTTAATCAATAAAGTTGTTGAATGTTGTGACATTATTTTAAAGTAAATCTGTTTGCAGCCTAAGCAGCCTAATAGTTCTCAGGAACACCTTCCTTCTGGCAAAACGACTCGCGACAAAATCAATCTGAGGGACACTAGAGAAGCCGTACGCCTTTCCACGAGCAATAGGCTTATTGCTCATCGATTAAAAGATATTGCTGATCTCCTTGGTTTGAAACATCCACCAAGGCCTTGAAACTACAACGAACAACTCCCGCCCGACGCATCTCATTCGCCACCTGCAATAACCAGTAATGACATCATTCGTGCTATTGCAAGTTTTTCTCGCGGGTCAGCAAGTGACCCAGACGGGCTAGCGCCCCATAACATTTGAAAGATCTTATTGATTTCCCAATGCAAGAAATTAGTAGCAAATTGATTTTAGGATTGACTTCGCTAATTGACCACATTCGCAGCTGAAATATACCAACTGATGTGCTTCCGATCTTCTACGGAGCTTCTTCTTTCCGCTTTCCGCAAGACTGACGGGAGGCCTCCGTCCGATTGCGGTTGAGAATACGCTCAGACGATTTTCATCTAAGGATTTTGTCGACATGACCATGAGATAAAGCAGACGACTAATTCCACCCTCATCACGTGGGTGTCGGTACACCCTCAGGCCTAAAGCAGAAGATGTTCTTATCAACATTTAATTCTCTCAGTCAGATTCGTAGGGATAAACCAATATAGGAAACCAAGCTGAACTCTCCTAAAACCCTACCCATATGTTTTTAATCCTTTGTCCAATCATGGTTGCTGTTTTTAGAGATGAACGTAAACTTTCCTGGGCAGAAGGAGTACAACAGGAAATGTTCTCGGTCCTTTGCTTTTCAGCTCAACCATTCAGCTCATGGTAAAGGTTCTTTAAAGTCCATTAAACATATGGTATCTGGATCGTGGCACGATCGCTGGTCTAGTTGAGACAGTTGCGATAGACCTTGAGGCCGTCGAAAAATGGAATCTGTGGTTGCTCATTCGCCTAACAGATAAAACTGTGCGATTGTTTCTCGTTCGTCAACATCTGCTGTAGAATCCTTCGAAGATCTCAGAGAAACAGCCGCAGATGATCTCCTAATTCTAGGTTGCTCAATGGGTGAAAGAGCGATAGAGATTTTATTGGACACGAAAACCTCAGAGTTGCAGCTGATTATCAGCAGGCGTTAGCGTTGAATCCATCCAACCAGACGACAGAGCCCCATTGTCGTGGTGGCCGCCTCCGACTCACGTGGGCAGGGCAACTTGAGACGGACCTGTACTCACTTGGGTTGAGCCCCTCCGACCTCGTCGACGCAACGTCAGATCGTCGCCCATGGTCAGGCCTAATAAAATGACTAAACTGAGTCGCCTGTACCTCTCTTCCTCTAGAGGCACAGATAGCGTAAATCAACAACAACATCAGCAGGCTGGCCCTTCTTGATGCCCACCATGCCCCCTACTAACTGAAACATTGCTTTGCAAATTGCAGCAACGAGACTGCTTCACATGCTAAGACATTCCCCTTGCTACAGCAATTAGAAATCTGGGACACTGTTATAAGCAGGCAAGGTTTGCAAGAGTTGTTGAACCTCGATCGTGCAGAGAAACCTTGGATCCAATCAACCCTGCCTATTTCCCCTGGAGGCGTACGAATCCGTTCAGCTGTCGTCATAGCACTTCCGTTAATGGCTCCGCTTCATTGGTTAAATCCCTCTTACCGGCAGTGCTTCAACACTGTACTAAGGCAATAGTCGAAGAGTCAATAACGGAATGGAAAGAATTGTCGGGTAGATCTCTCTCAAATCTCCCCACCAACTACAAACAAAGGCGTCTCTCTGCAGACATTGTGAGATCGAAAGCTCGTCAAATATTCGACTTAGTAGAAACTAACACTGAAAAGGCACGTGTCCTAGCGGTCCAAGCGCAAGAGTCAAGAGCGTGGCTCCAATCACTCCCCTTGGCACCCGTTGGTCTCTTCTTGTCAGATTCTGAGCTACGAATTGCCTTCACCCTCCGCCTTGGAGATCCTATTTGCGAACCCAATGCCTTCAATTGCCTGCAAGTACTCCTTCCTATCTAACAGCTACGACTTTCGATCGATCGACATAGAGACGCTAAGAAAATTCGGTGATGTTGCAGCGATGTTCGTTTCAACCTTGTGCAAAAAGCTCGCGAAAGGAATCGGTGAATCCAAGTCAAGTTCTGTTTTGACCCAGCGCTTACGCGTGGCTTTTCAGTAAGGAAATGCTGCTTCTCCTTTAGGAACTTTGCCATATAACAAAATTCTGCTTGAAATTTTCAATTGGTAATATATTTGTAACATTTATGCAGCTTTTAGTTGTACTCGCATGTTAAATGAATGTTTAATTATTTATATCTGAACTTATATTTTTTTAATTTTAACATACCCTATTTTCGAATTGATCATACATTTATGATTTAGCATAACTTATAAAAATAGCCAGACTACCTCAACATTAACATGATTGATGGTATCACTACCAATCTGCCATGCGCAGTCCCACTGCATGTCGGTATATAAGTGAGTTGACTTCTGCCACTGGTGAAGACGCCAGGAATATGCTTTGCTTGCAACGCAACCAGCCGTACTCTTTTCAATGATGGTCAATTTCCAGGATTGTTCTTGGCTGTCAAAATTGTAGATTTCAGCTCAAAGTCGCTTGCCTAAATCAAGTGTATCCCGTCATGCATTGGGACTGCGCTTGGTCCATTATCCTACTGGTGAATAGTATAATTCTGCACTACTGATTAACCAGTTAATAGCAAACTATGCAAAATCAAAAATGGATCAAATACATAAATGTTACTGTTCACTGTTGAAAGATATTCGGCTACATACCACATTGTTGAACGCCAGATACGCAAACATTTTGTCTTCATTTCCAGTGCCGTCTAATGAACTGATTATTGAAACAGACATTTCGAAGTTAACCAAATCGGTCGCTGTATCCACATGGTACTTGACTGCAAAGTCGCAAGAGGAGGGTGTAGCTTGGCATCCCCAGGAATCGAAAACGCATCCTATGTTTGTTGTATGGCAATCAGTGGTAACAACCTGAAATTCCCAAGCAGAAAGCACGCGATACAGTAGAGTTCCCGATCGAGGCTGGATTTCTTTTGACTAATACTTCTATCCATTCATCAACTTCTGAAATTATGGTGAACGTAATTTGTACGCATTATCTACTGAATATTTGAATACTTAGAAGTACGATACTTGCTATTTTCTACGTTCTGTGCATGGTTATTTTGGCAAACGACGATCCTAAATACTATGCACACTGAAACCGCTAGGATTACAGAAAATGAAGTTGAAATCAAAATCTACAAAATGAATCCTAACATAATTGCCTAGCGTAATTTCACATAGGCACTTATTACAATCTTGTAGCTATTTAACCTTTGTATTGTATGAAGTTTCTGGAATCAAGTAATTGATTATTATTATCGGATTCATAAAGACAAATTGTGACGAATGTTTCTTATTCATCAATTACGTTGTTAAGTATACTGTTCAGACCAATGCTCATCAAGTATACTCGTTACAACTTTCAACAAAAATTATCAAATTTAGCTCGCTGTAGCAAGATTTTGTCACCCAAACCATACGTGTGGAAACCCTTTGTGCGATGGGAAAGCATGCCCAGGCATTTTTAAAGAAACAGAGAAGATTTTCATAAAACGTCCGAGGACAATAAAGCTGCGGCACTTTTCAAACATGGCATCATGATCTAAAGGAGAAATGCTATCAGCTTTTCGCAAGCATCACCCTGCGTAGACCTGCTTCTTAATTTGTAAATAGTGGTTTAATGTAGTACTTATAGGTAACTTTTAGGTTCACATTCAGATAATTTTATTGAGTAATTTGTAGATTACTGCAGATACATTTTATCATTTAATGTATCAATTTTCAATCATTTATGTAAATTATTTATCCGCATGTTAGATTGAAATAAAACTTTCAAAATATTAACAATAATCAACATTTAAACCTTATTTCTAACATTTCGTGGTTAGGACTGTTGGAGCAAGCAACTCAACCTGGAAGTCACAAATTCAATGCATTGTCACCAAAAGGATTAAATTATGTCTCATTTATTTAAACTGCATTGCCAAAACGTTCAACAGTTCTTGTAAACAATGCAATACCATCCACATAGCTATTTATAACTAAGAGTCCATATTGCGACGGAATTTCAGTCCCTTTCGAAGCTGGAGAATTGTTGTTAACAACTTTAGAAGCTAAGAGACCACTCATTATTTATGCCCCAGGTTGATAACGGAGAGAGGCGGGCTGGGTAACTCAATTTTGGTAACACTGAAAGTTGGCTAATTTTTGGCTGCCATCTTCAACTGATAGTTCATTTCCTTTGCTGATTAATCGATTCTATTGTCAAATGAGTAAACATGATATGGCGTCCTCTGACTTACTCTATGCAGATTTGATGTACATGGATGAAGAAGTCCACTTTCTAACAGTTTTTAATACTAGTAGGCTATCTGCTTTTCTGTCCACATTTTTATCACGTTAGGCAAAAAACATTGGCTATCGGAAGGTTGTTAAAACAAACAAACAAAAGTTTTTCTTCTCTTCAGTACCAACCCTGGATATAAATAATTAGCGGCCCCTAAGAGGCCTAAACATTCATAGTATGATATGTTTCTGGAAAGATAGTTGCAGTGGATGGCCGCATATAGATCTATCTACGCACAAATGACTGGAAGGAGTAAACGGTAGGTGTTCTAATAGTTTAAAGAGACTCAGAAAACAAACTGAGGTAGCAACGCCAGTCATAATTGTTTAACTAATGATCATACAGTAGCAATCTAGAGCCAAAATAGAAGGACGTGATACATTGCATGTACAGTATATCCACAGCGGAAAGTTGAATGAACAAAATCCTTTGATATACAACGATTGCCTCCAAGGTAAATGACGGTATGTGACTTCGATGCATTACTTTGAAAGAACATACTAAAATCTCATCACATTTTTCTAATGTAGAATGATTACGTTTGATTGATAATATTATAGCACCCTAAAGGCGCGGCGGATCGCGGACTGGACAATACTTTCAGATCTTATATGCACAGCATAAAGAAGCAACAAGGAAACAAATAATGTCTTAAAGATTGAAATCAAATAATCTATCATCATTGTAAGATCCACTAGTTCATTCATTCATTCATTCATTCATTCATTCATTCATTCATTCATTCATTCAATATATTTAAGAAGGATGAACCATTAAGTCATATAGACTTGTCTAGCCTGAGGCCCTCATTAGTTGAATAAATCGCAATAATTACTATAAAGCCTGACTGATGCTATAATTAAATTTGTAGCAAGTGACGTAGATTAATGCGTCGGTTGAGGTGGCCTACCTGAGCTTGAGCTTTAACGTCGTAAGATAGCATCAAAATAGTCAGGACCTGAAAGAGAATAAACGGACAGTTTTGTATGCTGTTATCTAAACATTCGCAAAATGCTGTCCACCATATTTTAATGGCGTCATAATCACTAAGTGTGCCAGTAATTAATATTGACCTATACGAACTTTTAACAAGACTGTCTGACGGATTTGTCTGAATGATCATCTACGTTGAATAATTTTATCGCAATGGTAATTTAGTAAACTAAAAGTCAAGGCAATCTAAAAACACGGTCGGTGCATTCCTCGTACTATAATCCACTCATTCCTATTTCAAATGCATTAAATAACGGCCCGGATATCACATACTTACATATGTGATAGATAGAAAGATAGATAGTAGTGTATTTGAGCCAAATAAACAAAGTTTAACATGAAAGTGCTGCTATATACATTGTTATCGTAATAATTGAAACATTTTCTATATTCTAACGTTTGTTTCTTGATGTTTGTTTCTTTATGTGATTTGATTTGATTTGATTTGATTTCAGTATATTTCACATATAAGTAGTTAGTACATACAATAATAATTCTGATACGATATTTATTCATTTAACGCTTTACAACATGTTACTACTTCTTGATGTGTGTTTTACAATAGTTAAATACTTGTTCTTTCAACAATAGATTGCTTAATAGATTTCACGATAGATTGGATGGGTAGATTTGCGATGGTACTGTACTTGTTAAGAATCATAGGTCCTTGGAAGGCAAATGTCCGCTTTCTTCGATCTGTAGTGCATGGTAGTAGTAGGTAGGCATCTTGGCGGGTTTGGCGTTCAGAGGAAGATGTCTT
>OFHS01004789.1:0-13097 GCA_900245855.1 Calvadosia cruxmelitensis
AATTTTACTTCGTTACCAGTAAATTACTTTTTTTTTACTTAAGTAAAGTAACGAAGTAAAAGTACTTCGTTACTGGCTAACACTGGTTAGATTGTACAGCGAAACCTAACCTGTAGCGTTGTGTGTGATTCAGTGCAATTGATAGAGGCCTGCTAACGTACCTGACTGAACCGTATCAAAGGACCATGAACATTTAGACTTAGATTGAAGACAACTTATTTCATTCACAACGAAAGCCTTGGCTACCAACACAGCAATTTCTATGGGGCTGTTGATTCTGCAGTTACCTGACTGTTTTGCGACTGCCTCAAGTAGCAGGTCTACTCGTTACATAATTTGAAGATTGTGTGACATCATCCCAAAACATCTAACAAAGTACCACAAAGTTAATGTGTTGATGAAACATGTGAAGATTGTCAGGATTTTCACTTGTTTCGGTCTGAGTAGGCCTCTAAGTGTCAATTTGCCAATGACAGTGCTGATGTTATGCGGCAATTTGCGCGTTTGAGTAGTAAAGTGCAAACATTAGCCAGCAATATCCCTTACTTCATTGCGCATGTGCCGGTGTGGTCTAGAGGCTAGTACGTGTGGCTGCCAGTCAGACTTGCCGGGTTCGACTCCCGGGCCAGCCAACACATATATTCGTTGTCATCTGTGGTTTTAATTGTCGAAGGTCCCAAGGAAGACAAGCCATTGGCTTATTGGGCTACCCTCGTTAAATAAATTGACATTCACATTCATTCAGGAATGTGGTCATCATTTCTTCATTGGTTGCATTTGGACTGAATTCCACTGGAAATGCATTTCACATGTTTTCTAATTGTGTTCATTGATAATCCTGCCTTTTTCATTCTAGCTTGATAAGGTCGGTATTTATCAGTTTAAAGTGATCGTCAAAGGTGTTCAGTCGTACGGAGAAGGTCTCGTCAATGTGACAGTCAAACCTGGTGAGTGTCAGCAGCACTGATTGCATGTGTGATCTGTCATTGTGTCTTAATTAAATAATTACCTGGTAAATATCGGAATATGCAGTCAAACATGTGACAGTTTCTGTTCATTTTATTGACAATGTCATTTGCTGATGACTCAGTCAAGATGGATGCTGTTATTCATTATTTTAGATGTTCCATAATTATTCTAGACGAATAACGGTTTAGCTTGCCCTCGACAATGAGGATGGACACGAACGAGACAAAAAATCATTCACCTGAACACATGAATTTGCCCAGTAGACTAAAGTTTCTGACAAGATGTTACATGTTCATCAACCTATGTTGCAAACTTGCAATGTTACCAATTTGTCAATGTGAGTTTTTCTAGCTCCCACTGCTGACCACTATTGATCAGTGTAAATATGCAATTACTTAGATGGAATCATTGATCATGTTGTCTCACTGTGTTGTTTTGTACGACAGCGCCACGATTGAATCATCCCCCTCGCGCTGACGTCCAGCCAAAGGAACAGACCATCACGCTACCTACCAATGAAGTTGTGATTGACGGCTCAAGTAAGTGACAGGCAGCAGGCTAAGTATCATCGAAATAGGCAGTAGACAAGTATTCCTGTGTTGTGCGATCCATTCCTTCTTAATTTGACTGATGACCACAGGATGACATAATTATAATATTTACTGATTTGTTTACGGTTGTTGTTTGTGTGCAGAGAGTTCTGATGACGATAAGATTGCCAAGTACAAATGGGAGCTGACCAAAGCGCCGATTGAGACTCACGGCAAAGTCACAATGATTGGCGATGACAGCGCCATACTGCAGCTCAAGAAACTTACAGCGGGTGTTTACACTTTCAAGTAAGTACTCCATCTGCCTGGTTACACTACTGTGGAGCTGACAAGCATTCCGTGGTATTGGTAAGGTGGTATTGCATTGTAGAATGATTGATGACTCACATGTGACATTTCTTTGTCAGGTTGACCGTGACTGATTCCAATGGTGAGATAGACAGCATAGAATCCACCGTGATTGTCAACGATGGTAAGACAACCTCATATCGGTTTCCTGGTAACCATTTTGATTTCTCTCTTGTTGGTTTTGGTTACCAAATCTATTTGTGATCTCTCTGCAGAGAAAGACTACCCTCCGGTTGCTAGGGCCGGAAATGACGTCGTGCTAACAATGCCTAAGAATCAAGTCACGCTTTATGGTAACGGAAGCTCAGACGACAAGGTAAATCTACTCAAAATTCAATTGCTATGTTAAGCGTTATTAACGTTGCATTTTCATTTCTTAAAACTTTGTTGAATTTAAAATGACTTTTCAAGGGATGTGAAACTAAAGTCGATCAACACTAAATAGTATTCTACATGTCTTGTAGATCGATAGAAAGATTTTTTGTTCGACCATCATAACAAGATTAATTATATATAAGTAATGTTTTGAATCAGAAACAGAGTACATGGTCAAGATCATTTCTTAAGCATAAGTGCTTGTTTTTTTGGGACGCTCTAGATTTATAGTTTTATAAATTGAAATGTAGCTAAATGTAATTTAGGTGAGGTTAGACTCACACCATAGTGCCAACTGCGATAGGATTGTAATGGAGGTGGGTCTCATGGTGGCACAATTGGTGTTGTGTGTCATCAGGCAATGCATTCTTGCTACCAATCGCATTGCCACGCACATGGCCTTGATGATGGGGTGTGAGCAGCAGCTCCTCGCCATTGCTACTGCATGCGAGATCCAGGAACATTTGCTTTACCAGAATTTGTGCATTGGCTGCAAATCGCACTCAACACTAGGCCTTGCACAACAAAAAATATGGCTGGAACGCTAGGAATTTCCCCACCCTCCCTGTCCCTCAAATTTATTAGCAGGTAGTCATAGGAATTCCACTGACACAGCAGCGTGACTGGTGCGTGGTTGTGGTGACAGGTTTGCTATCTCGACTACTGCCATTTGCGGGGAAGCAACCCCACCAAATCAATGTCTGCTATTTGCTTGTACGTTTAAGTATAAAAACAATTATACCAGTTTGTAGAATATTGTGAAAGCAAAGAAAACAGCTATTAAATAGAAAATCTGGAATACAGATACAAAGAAAGATTGATGAAAGAGAAACGTCTCAGGAAGTATTTTAAGGGGTAATAATTGGGCAGGGACAGTTTACTGCAAATGATGTAATAGGGATGACTAATTATGGCACGATGTTATATTTATGTCTTGATTATGTTTAGTGTTAATATTGGTCTGAGTGATGTTTTCCTTCGCTATTTGCTGAGGTGGACATGGCGGTTGTATGCATTGTCATCTTCTGACTGCTGCTATTTGCATTGCAGGGCATTGTCAGTTACGAGTGGAGCAAGTCGCCAGACAGCCCCAAGGTCGGCGATATTCAGGTATGCTGGTGGTAAATTATAAATGCCTGGTTGTTGTTGTTTTTTAACGAGAGTAAACGAATAAGCCAATGGCTTCAATCCCTGGGTGCCCTGGACAACAGTCATGGGATCAGATCCAAATTGACTCCCAATTCAAGACATATTAGCTACTGCCGTTGTTCCAAAAGGAAAGGTACGTCTGTTGGTTTCGGCTGCAAAGAAATCAGGTGTTTGGGCTAAAAACATTTTTATTTGCATCACTGGGTCTTTGGATGCAGGATCAGCGCTTGCGATATGCAGTGGCCTTGCGCCTTGGCATAAATATTCACCAGTGGCGCATGTGCCGATGTGGTGAGATAGCAGAGCCAGATGGTCACCATGGGCTTAGTTGTACAAAGTCTGCCGGTAGATGGTCAAGGCATGCAGAAGCAAATGTCCTAATCCAACGGTCACTTTCTTCTGCTCGTCGGGTGTACAGGGGGGAGGATATNTTGCTGAGGTGGACATGGCGGTTGTATGCATTGTCATCTTCTGACTGCTGCTATTTGCATTGCAGGGAATTGTCAGTTACGAGTGGAGCAAGTCGCCAGACAGCCCCAAGGTCGGCGATATTCAGGTATGCTGGTGGTAAATTATAAATGCCTGGTTGTTGTTTTTTTTTTTAACGAGAGTAAACGAATAAGCCAATGACTTCTATCCTTGGGTGCCCTGGACAACGGTCATGGGATCAGATCCAAATTGACTCCCAATTCAAGACATATTAGCTACTGCCGTTGTTCCAAAAGGAAAGGTACGTCTGTTGGTTTCGGTTGCAAAGAAATCAGGTGTTTGGGCTAAAAACATTTTTATTTGCATCACTGGGTCTTTGGATGCAGGATCAGCGCTTGCGATATGTAGTGGCCTTGCGCCTTGGCATAAATATTCACCAGTGGCGCATGTGCTGATGTGGTGAGATAGCAGAGCCAGATGGTCACCATGGGCTTAGTTGTACAAAGTCTGCCGGTAGATGGTCAAGGCATGCAGAAGCAAATGCCCTAATCCAACGGTCACTTTCTTCTGCTCGTCGGGTGTACAGGGGGGAGGATATCAGAATGCTACAGTCCCGTCCGCTTTTAATTGCTCAGTGTCTCTCTAAAGACAGTTCATTGATTGTAATTTATTACTGATAGCCTTGGCGTATATTGCTCTACGCTTTTGTCTATACGTTATAAGACACCGTTTCATCTTTATTCTGTCTGCATTTGACTCAGGGAACAGACAAGCCATCGCTGAAGGTGTCTAACTTGGTCGTTGGTGATTACACGTTCGTCCTCAAAGTGACCGATGCTTCAGGGCAGAGTTCAGAGTCTCGCGTCACTGTCATCGTGAAACCGGAGCGAAACCTGGCGCCCAAAGCCAACGCTGGCCCTGATAAGGTACAATGCGACACCGATCCTCCAATAAGACGATGTATGCTTCCATGGAGAATTTATTTTAAGCCTCAGAGTATTTATTTTTTATCGTGGTTGTGTTTAATTGTGGGATAGTGACGTTTAATGTCGTGCTTTAGGATCTGGTGTTTCCCGATGACTCAACAACTCTTGATGCCAGCGGAAGTACTGATGACCAGAGAATTGTCAAATTCCAATGGGAGAAAGTCAGGTAGGATAACTCTGCAAATGCTATGTCTTATTGTCTGTCTATTTGTCTGTGTGTCTGTGTGTCTATCTGCTGATGCGGTATGTCGATGTACGTGTTTCGTCATTTCGTCTTCATTTGTGTTTCTTTAATTTAGTGGTCCTAAGTCCTTCGCCATGAGCGGTAAGAGTAAACCCAAGTTGCATCTGACCAAGTTGATCGAAGGACGCTACGTCTTTGCCGTCACTGTGACCGATGAGCGCGGCTTGTCATCCAAAGACACCGTCAACATCAACGTCAAAAGAGGTGGGCTTGCCGTCGCAATCGTGTGGCATCTCCTTGGTAGAGCTTTTGTGCATTTCTTCCTTGATTCTTCTTTGCTGGTGTTTCAGATGTGAATTTGCCGCCTGTGGCTGATGCTGGTTCGGACGTGGTCGTCGTGCTGCCGAATCGCGCGTCCAGATTAGATGGATCCAAATCGAAAGACGACCAGTGGATCACGACCTACAAATGGACCAGGGATGGCTCCAGTCCCGCCGCAGGGGTAAGCAAGCGATCCTGCGTCGTATGTAACCATAGTGATGTCACTCAATCCTGAAACTATAAGCTATGACATGATCAGCTCCCATCTCTCTGCTCTTTCCTCCCTCCTTGTCGGCATGGCGACGATGGCTGTTTTACAGTCATACCGACTCTCTGTAGTCCTTTTGATAGCCGCTTTGTCGTCAATGTGACCATGAGGGTCATTCCCTGTTCAATTTCCATCCTAGTTATAGCTAGCACAGCAAGGAATCTATAAGAAGAAGGAAAGAATTGCATTGTGCTTGTGTCTCATTATGCGAATTATTCGTGTAATGATGATTGTGGGCTGTTTTCATTTCCATCGCCAGGATGTGATCAACGGTAGTGATGCTTCGCCGATTCTCCAACTGGCCAATCTGGTCGAGGGCGTCTACACGTTCACATTAGCCGTCACCGACAACAAAGGGCTGCTTGGCTACGACTCAGCAACCATCGTCGTCAAGGATGGTGAGTCAATGTCAGCAGCAGAGCGAATCTCACTGCGTCGCCATTGACACAACATCACCATACATCTCTAACTCGCTGTTTGAAATCGTGGCTCTCTTTCTAATCTGATCTGTTTTGATAATGCGAAATAACCTGTCTCGTTTCAGGCACTGATAGCCTCCATCTGGTGGAACTGTATCTCGATGTGGACATTTTGAAATTTACAGAAGAGAACAAGGTACAGATGAATGTTGTTGTTTCTGCTTCACGGTCACGTGGCATTCAGCCTCGTAACCAGCCATCTGGAGATGGTATGAAAATGACTGCGGATGAATGCGATGTAAACAGTCCTTTAATCTTCTGGTGTCGTTTTCCTAGAAACAACTCCTTCGGAAGCTGTCCGTCCTTCTCAACGTGGACGATACGAAGGTGGTCGTCGATTGGATCCGTCCGGCTGGCTACGGCAAAGGCCTCATGATCCTATTCTACGTCCAAGCGCAAAATGTCGATCGGAAGCTAGACGGGCTTCTTGTGGCTGACATGATCAAGCAGAAGATTGGTTACCATGGCACGTTGTTCGAATACAAGATGCTAGCCGTGCAGCCCTACAGTAAGTGTAGACAAGAGAGTGCCCGCTTGGACAGCGCCGGAGCCGATCACTATACTAGCCTTTCGATCGGATTTGGGGCTTCAACAGGATTGCTAATCAGAAGCGGATTAAAACGAGATTCGAAACCAATTGAGCGATTACTGTTCGGATGTATTGCATTTCAATCAATAGCCGGATCCTTGTTTGAATGTAGAATGGATCGAATCCTGTAGATTCTCGTCCAATAGCCTCGTAGCTTCAGCAGTCACCTGGGTGTCGGTAAATAGATTGCCTATTAAAAAGAGCTAGTGCGGGGCTGTTGTCACCTAGGATTTGTGGGTTGTGAGCTAAGCATCGTCCTTGTAATTGCGAACCTTTTCGATCTTGCTGTTGCCTTGGCGACGTCTCAGTCTTTACCCTTCGCTTTATCGTCCGCAGTCTGCCGCAACAACTGTTCCGGGCACGGCACGTGTGACAAGAACACGAAGAAGTGCGTTTGCGACAGCTTCTGGATGAGCAACGTCTTCAAGGCAAACTTCGGCGCAATGGAAAGCAACTGCGGTAGGTTGACCGGCACTCTGACCGCCAGGTTGACCTTCGTAAAATCATCTGTTGATGACCTCTACAGTGTAATGTGACAATTCCGTATAGCTGAAACGACTTGTTGTGCGTGGCCACCGCCTCAGCAGTATTTGCTTAATGATGCGTTCGTTCGTTCATCTGTTGCTGATCTTGTCGTTGTAGACTGGAGCATCCTCTACGTGTCCGTATCGCTCTTCTGCATTCTGGCAGCCGTCATCGGCTTATCGTGGTTGATTTGTTACTGCTTCTCAAGGTACCTTGCTTCCCTACCCCTCGCCCCTAATTCCATGCCGCGTAGCCAACACCTCGCATGACGCTGTCTCGTTTCTGTTGTTCTTGAGTAGAGGTTGTTTCTTTCGCCGTAGGAAAACTCGTCACCGGCGGCGCGGTCGTTACATTGCCGTTCGCAGCGAAGATGGCGACGAATCGAAAGAGAACATTCTCTTGATGTCTAAAGGTCAGCGAAACACAACAACAGAATTGTAGAATAATATCTATTGTACCACTGTAGGGTATGTTGTAGGCGCGAGTGGTCTTTTACTTCTTTTCCCCGGGCTCCTGACCCGCTGCTCAATCCTTGCATTTGTTTGTTCGTTGCGCAGGCAAGACGCTGGCCCACAGCCTCACTTTTACGGAATCTGACGACAGCGAAGAGGAGACGACCGTCTTCGACAAAAAACGAATGCTGAATGGCGTTGTCCATAGCAACGGATCTGCTAACGGCGGCTCGAAACGGTTTCGTGAACACGACATGTGAATGAGAAGTGCCTCCTGCCCGTGCTCATCGCGCATGATTCTTGTTGTCGATACTGCTGACTTTCGTGCTTGCTGAAGATCGCGATGCCATCTCAGTCTGCTTATTCCGTCGTCACATGACCAGATCGACATGACCGAATGGAAAGAGTCAGCCATGACGAAGAGGCCTCGACTCGGTGGCTAGTCTCGCTGGCGTCACTCAGCTCCGCAGTTCACTGTGTGGCACGCCAACGGCCGGGCTGACGTCATTCGTCACTAGGCTCCTGGATCGCCCGTCTGCCAAGATGAACGCTACACCGCATGGTGTTTGTAAATAGCGCCACTCGACCAAGGCCGAAGCATGAGATTTTAATGTGCAGTCTTTCGACAAGAGTATTGAATGGCTATAATTAATTGTCAACAGAGGTTCGCTGCTGTGAGTTGCCGCAGCTAATGACAGATTGATGTGGTCCGCCGGGTGTTTGTCTGTCTCTGCTCGCAAGTGGAAAACATCAGGAACTATGACGTCATTGGCAAAGTGATAATAATGAATGCAAATTGATACTCTGTTTATTTACATCCAACAACAACCGCAATAACAAGTAGGCTAGATGACACTCTTGTTTGGCTGCATCTGTATTTACAATTCAAATAGAAACGAAGAACCCCTCCTGCTGCTTCAATGCCTTCAAATTATCTACAAAACTGTCATCGTGTGTCGCTCGGTGATTGGTTCGTTGAATTGATCACATGACAACAGGCACGGCACTTTCCAGTCTCGGATCCACGTTGTAGGAGCTTGGTGCACAAACGGGAAAGAGGTCAGACAAATCCAAATCAGGCTGAAAGCAGAACATTTCCCACAGTTCCCTGGCGACTTTCGTCTTTCGAATGGACCGTGATGGTATGATGCACGTGACACCCTCATGAACCCAGGCGTTCATTGATTGGTCCCCTGAATCACAGAACAGATGCATTATGGTCTTGGAAAGAAGGGCCTTCGCTCCTGTGATGATCAATATGGCGTCTGGATGACCAGTGCTGGCCAACAACTGCATCGCCTCCTGGCTGGGACGATCCTTGCCGGACAGCGCATGCGGGATTGCGGACAAGTCTGCAATGGAACAATAGAATAAAGGGTGAACCACGTTGGATCGCTTCGATCTGTAGCAGTATTGTTCACGCGTGCGTAGTAGATGACATCAACGCCAGCTTGACCTACGAACAACTGTCAATGCGACGCGTGGTCTACTGTACAACAAAGTAAGCTTCCTGAAGTGCAGAGAAGATGGTATGACGGCAAACTAATTTACCACATTTTAATCAATTGAGGATTTCGCGAACCACTTTCAAAAGTGGTGGCTGATGCTGCATCTTTGCTAATTTGGGAAAAAATAAAAAGTTATTTCCGTTCAATGATCGCATTAATCCATTTAGTTCCTCAACTATCAAATATTCTTAAAACCGATTGAGCGTCGGTGTGTCTTAAAGAGTGTGTCCGCAGATGAGCTATTAATACCTCTGATGCCGCAGGCAGCCACTAATCACTAATCACAGCCCAGAGCAGAGACGTGAGCGTCTGAACGAGTTTAGGCACGCTGCCAGATTACTAAATATAGAGCACGCAGATACAGAAAGGCCTGGAAACGAACAGCTGCTCTGACCTCAAGGAACTTTGACTTGGATATGAATAAAACTGTAAGTTCAAAACAAAATTGATGCTTTCCAATGACCATGCTCGAAGACATGCAATAGTTCTTGCACAAATCTAACCACAAATGCTCAACAAATAGCAACTTTCGCTTGATTGTCGACACAAGTGCCTTGTTGTTTGCGGGCGATGTGACGCAAGCATTATCAAACGAAACAAAAACACGTTCGATATTGACATGCGGCTATGACGTCAATAGAACGATGGTAAACACCCCCGTGGTCTTTGAGCGAACCGTTCACCAGAAGATTTACAAGAAGAAAGGGGAGGAGCTGATGAATGTGGCAGAGAAATGCAAACGAGCCGAAGTTCTATTTACTGCGATTAGTTAGGTTACAAAGTAGCGCCAAATCCTGTTGGTAAAAATACCCACGAAAAGCAACAACATCATTAAACAGCACGTTTGGGTCTGACGAAGAAGTAGTTTTACGGCAGAGAAATCGAAACAGTTTCCATATTCAGATTTGTGAGTGGCACCCGATGCTGACATAGTTAACGCATGCGAAAAGCAGTCATGAAATGACCGAAGTCGTTTGACAAGAGAAGACAGTTGAAACATGATCGCTTCCAACTTCTGCAGGATGGAGGCGGCCCTTGGACTGACGAATAGGCTCCATTTCAAAGCAAACGACAAGCTGGACATGGGAAACGGCGCATCGACACTGCAGTTTCGGAGTCATCCACTTCGAGCGTGCTTTCAACCATCGGAAGGGGAGGGAGGAAGGCGGCAATACGAAACAGCTGACTGCCGACAAGATTTAACGCGCGGGCCGTTTGCCTTCCTAGATCGTTTGCAGGTGCACGGTTGATATTCGTTTGATATTTGTCAAATGGAGTGATCTAAATTTGTCGGCCAACGATGAACGTGCCGTATTGCCTTGCGTCGCTGCTGGAAAATCGCGCAGCGTCGCTGTCGATCTTATAATAGCCTTATCACCCAATGGAAAAACAGCAAATGCCATCGGGAATCATGAACTTGCTTGAATATCACTTCTTTGTTGTTATTTTATAGAAAACAATCTCATAGGAGACAATAAACTTGGCCGACTGTGCTCTATTTGAATGAGGGTACTGTGGCATAGTTAGCTGCGATACGGGCTTCTATTTATTGCCGCCCACGCCTTCTGATGGGCGTCAAACAGTCGGCAGCTCCTAAGCAAAAACAACCCGTAAAGGCTGTTTGAACATGCCTCTCAGTACAGCAAGAGACTAAATCAGATAGGGTATTCTGGAGATCTCCCTCAGTGCTAATTGCACCGTTAGTCTGTCTACTTACCAACAAGAGCTACGTCGTGTCCGTGCAAACTCATTTGTCGCAAAAGGAACATTCCTTGTCTCCTTTCCTTTTCCCTTTCCGAACAGCAAACCAGGGTCAGCTTCATTACAGCAAAGGTGGAGTGTTTGCAGGGGTGATGGAGGTCGATTTCAGAGAACACCTGATTGCTTGGAGATCGTGCGCGACTTCTGCCGGAGCTGCGTCTGCTGAAGGGTTGAGCTCATCGCAAACAATAGCGAGACGAGCTGATTGGCTTATTCGATTTGGTAATAATAGAATGATATGCCGTGCTTGTCATTGTTGATGTCTAGACCTGATCGTCTGGGTGCTGTCGCGAGCTCAGCAAAACATCGCAACCACGCATGTGCCTGGATTGTAAACAAACCCAGGAGCTGCACACGGTCGATTTTCATAAGCGGATAGCATAAGAACCACTCCGATTGTGTTGGGTTGAGACGATTGCAATGAATCTATCGAATGAACATGCCACTGCATCACCTTGAGACAGAGGAGGTATGGTGTCATTTGTCATACCTAAGACAGACAGACACCATCTAATAAAAGGTGCCAATAAAACAAGTGCTCGTCTGGTTTAGTGATCAGCATCAAAGCCATTTCCAATCGCATTGTGTGCCCTGCTTTGGATCTGCTGTTAAAGCATTGATCAAATCAGACAATTGTGTAGATTTCACTTTTATCATCCAAAACAATAACTATTTAGTCGCACCAAGATCTCTACGATCAGCACAAAATTCTGCTTGTGTTTGGAAAAGTGTTGTTTTGGCAAGCTGTTTTGCACCCACTCGATTTGGACGTTCGTTAAACACCCCTTTTTGGATGCAAGCTGTGAGGATACTACCACGCTTTTGTAGTAATCAATCGCTTCGCTCTGACATCCCTCGTGATGACGATCTGTAGGAGTAGAAGTTCTTTTTTTAGAAATAATCATTTTGCTTCAGGAACTCTCAAAAGCTTGCAAGATTTCATCATGTGCAGTTCCGTTACGTTTGCCGCACAATATTGTATCGACTCAGCAGTTTCAATAAATGATGGAGTTTTTGATGATGTCCGAGTCATCATTATCGGTAGTTGACGAAAGGGCTAGTGACGGATCAGACAACGGCAACATTGAACATTTTTAACAGCAATTATTATGTATTTTTGTTCCGTGAATACTCGCAACTTTGTCAAAGTAAATCGCTGGCATTGAAGACAAATACAAAATTGTTCGGCATTGTTTGCTTGATTGGACTTGTTCAATTGCCAAAACTGATGAGATTCAAATAAAAAAAATTAAAACTGCTTACTTGGAGCTTCAAGCTGCAATTGCAAGCATTTAATGAGATCAGCAACTTCTTGCGTCTTGCAGCACGCCAATTAGCGATTAATTACAGCGAGGCAATTAATGTTGAACCTCTACAAATGCATTCCCATTCCAAGGCACAACTAGCGGCATGACAACGCAAGCAGGACGCGTTGTTGTTGTTTTGGGTAAAAATAACAAAAACATTAAAATCTTCATGCTGTTTTTGAAAACGGTGATCAATTGCGAAGCACGTATTGAAAAGCCATCAGCGGATTTCGAAAGTTACATTAGGAAATTAAATTAATTACATGATGTATATGTCATTCCCAATTGCACAATTCTGCAATATTACGAAAATGGATAATTCAGCAGAATGAGTGAACTGATTTTGCTGAGGACTGAAGTGGAATATTCTGAGTCAGTCGTGGAAGCAATTTGACTACAAGGTCAAGTACAAAGTGTGATTCGCCCACCCGACGCACGTGTTCGGCAGAACGCAAACAGAAAGTCGTGATGCAGTATTTAATATTGAGTTTTTCAAATTTCTTTCTTTGGCTCTATTCCTGGTGTCAGACCCAAATGCACAATATTGCAAATGCAAACTTAAGTCTATTCTGCAAACTATTATCAAGAGCGGACCTACTGAGAATGTAATCGCTGCTCAAAGAAAAGGGAAAAGCCCCGTCTCTACTGTAGGTCTCATATTTACAGCGTAATGTCTTTGCTTGAGGTAAAATTGACACCACGTGGCTTGTCTTCCTTTGAGATTTCTTGGGACTCTTCTCCGACGGTCTGTCGTTGCCTGGAGGTAAATAAGCTTGCCCCGTTCCCCTGGCAAGACCCTCTCTGAGGCGCCCCAGCTTTGATACCCTCGGTGTCATGCGATGACGCTGAATAGATTAATGACGTCACAGTATAATTAAGGATTTGTAATTACCATA
>OFHS01004791.1:0-13089 GCA_900245855.1 Calvadosia cruxmelitensis
AGCCGCGTTTCGGGATGCAGAACGAGATAAACTGCAAAACTTGACAAGTTTTCCTTGCTGGCCCGTTTACTCGATCAAGTTTCCGTCCTTGACAAGGAAAACTTGTCAAGTTATTTATGGCATCCTTGAATTTGAACCAGCGTCCTTGTCAAGGAAAAACTTGTCAAGGAAAACTTGGTCGTGAACTGGGCTTTATGCATTTTGGTGGGTATTGACATTGCATTACGCATGCGCAGTCTGACATCATTTGTAGATATGTAGTGGCTGACGCGCTGTCAGTGTGAACTTGATGTCGTCATTGTGTAGTCATCATGTGATTGTAAGAATACGTAGCTGTGTCATCATGTAATCATTCTCTTTGCCGTCTGTACTTCGTCGTGTTAACAGCTCTTTCTGTCCTCTTATCTACGATGTGTCTCACGACATAGAGCTCTGGCACCAACAACCATATGTATACTTCTTGGAACTCTGCCATCTCTCCCTGAAGTGGGACCAGCAGCTTGTCTCTCAATTATATATATATGTGAAATGTGAAAGCGTTCATCTCCGTCTCTTCGTCCTCTACAGACATTTATGTGAATAAACTTTGATTCCATATGGCTAGTGAGCCATATTAAGTCTCCTGGAGAGTGGAACATTCTAGCACCGTGAAATGAAGAAGATATTGTGTCATATTAGCCACGGTGCAGCAAGCCGCATTGAAGGTAAATCATGTTATTCGTTTTATATCTTCACTCCATTTTGTAACTAGTATTTAGAAATTATTAACTTATTTATTCGAATATGTTTGAATCTATAAAGAAAACTAGATCAGTTGGATCGAATCTGTTGCGTACTTTCTGAAGAGGACAAATATTCCAATTAATTGACCAGGAACAGAACTTGGTAAGCGTATTGATTATAACATTTCATTTGAGCATTTTATTTTTGAACAATAAAACTTCGCATCATCAGCCATCAGTTTAACATGACAATCAGGGGAAGGGCAGTCCACAATGTCATTGATGGTGAAAAGTAATGGTCCAAGAACAGAACCTTGCAGAACATCCCTTTCAACTGGTAATGGATCAGAGACAGCATATCAAATTGACACCCGTTGTAAACGACCAATCAGAAAACACGAGAATCAGGACAGAAGTTAGAAGCTAATTCCATAAGAATATATATCTTAGCAAGCAACTTGTGGTGTCAAAGGCCTTGCTAAAATCAATATAAACAGCATCAACTTTTAGCCGACCATTGATTGAGTAACACCAATCGCTCAGAGCAAACATCAATTTTAAGTGATGTCAACAGGGTTTCTCTGCATTCTCCACACAACTTGACATTATTTTCGGACACACAAACACCGAAATCGCATTGAAATTACGATACTAACCCAATCCTTGTCACCGTGTTGAAAGCCCACCAGATTCCCCATTGTGAGCCATCCTTGATCTTCATATATGAAGCACTGGTGAAACTTGTCTCCTGCAAAATGAAAGATAGATGATCGGCCCTGAAAGCATTTGTCGTATTACGTAAATCCTCCTCGATCCTCGTTTCCATGTAGCCTCGTTTTTTTCTCTGACTTTGGATGAACACTTGTAATCTCATTTCCGTGTTCGTTTAAATGGGTGTGTGTGTGTGTCTTATATTTGAATTCGTGGCCGATATGAGCTACATACTGTAGCTCATTTACATCAGGGCGAATAATAACAATACGATACAGCAACATAAAATAAAATACATACAAAGGTGCAAGCTACAGCCCACTAGTTTATAAGTGGAGGAGTAGACTTGGGAGGGAATATAATGTTCATTTACCTAATAAATTTGGAAAATAAACGTTCATTCCCTTTCCATTCGAGCTCTGCTAGAAATTTAGCACTGATTCCTTTTATGGACTTCGTTGAAGACGTCTACACTTTTTCCGGGATGTGGTTCCAGATCCTAGTGGTCACTGCTGCAAAAGACCACCGTATCCACGCATTGTGGCATTTGGATGCGACTAGCCTTTTCGCTGAAGCTTCACGTGAGTATTTAGTTTTTGAGATACAGAATAGCTCGTGGATGGCAGTAATGTAGTCCTCACAGTACCTGTAGTATAATGCTGTATATTCATTTATTCTTAATAAATATGTGTTAATGTATAACTGAATCTAACGACTGAGTAAGTTGAAACAGAAATTGCTAATTTTGTTCTCAAAATGGGAACATTATTTTTTGCAGTGCAGTCCTCTGTCATATACCATGGGTGCGTGACACGACTGGCATTCCAATACACGATGATCGACTGTCAGTTACTTTTTGTGTCTTTTTTCATTACCTCGATCAGCACAGTATTGTTCAGTAAATTCTATCCACTTACTGCAGACGAATACCTTAACAATTCTTAACAATTATGTACTTAATTTTTAAGTGTACACTATAATCAGAATTCTACACTTGATTTTTGATTGTAGCTTATTTGGGATAATTATGAGAATCGCGTTCAAATGAACAAAGTATAAAGGTTCTACGTGGCTAATTAGGTTTAATTGTATATTGAAGAATGTGCGACAGTAGAATCTGATATAGAACTCACAACAAACCAAAACCAGAGTCCAAATGCGATATTTGTCACCAAAACCAAGACGATCAATCTCCAACTATCAGCGTATCCTTTGTAAATAAAGCGTAACATATCAGGAATATGATCATACGCTCCAGTGTCCTTCTTCGTTATCACGACGCCACCAGCCGATTGGAAGACCTCCACGAATGAATCCCCTTCTTCAGCAGTTCTCCTGGTCACGTATGGCATGTTGAAATCAGTGTCAATGGCTGCTTGTAAATAGGACCTACGAGATCCTTTTAATGCTGTGTGCCCCTTGTAATCTCGTGTCCAATCGACGTCAGCAGTGCCAATGTTACCGCATGTACCACAGCATGATTGAACAGCATGATGCAGGACTTCGGGTAATAGACCAGATAGCCTCGAGTTGACGTAGCTGCTGCCGACGAATGGTTTAAGGGTGTATGCGTTCACGAAGAGTTTCTCAGCACAGTTGCATGTCTCTGATGTATGAAAAAACAACATCAAAGACATCATTTGATTACTAATTATATCAATTTATTATCAAACTAAAAACCCCTTGTAATGTAACCTCTATTATAGTCTAATTGAGCTGAATAATTCCTGAACAATTGTGGATATTTTTTATATTTAAATTATTAATTTTCATCTGTTTATTGTGTATTATTTATACGCATGATATGTTCAATTGAAATAAATCGTGTCAATTTCAGTGATTGTTATTGCATGGCTGTCAAAAAATCTCGCTAATGATCACAGCTCAAAACCGCGTTCCATCTCGCTTGATGATCACAGCTCAAAACCGCGTTCAATCTCGCTTGATGATCACAGCTCAACACTGCGAACCGTATTCCACCGGACATTCATAGAGACGAAGCTTTCTCAGTTGGCAAGTAATATACAAGCAACATCGACTCACCAGCTGAAAGTGGACTTGAGAACTTTCCGACTCCAGCTGACGTGACAGCGGCAACCAATACATGATACTCGCTAAATCTTTCTAGATCTTTCAGTATCATAGTGCGAACTAGATAGTGGACGTTGTGTTCCGCTATATTCTTCTTAGGAATAATCTTGTCGAAATGACGATACAGATAATATCGCACAGTGTAACCGATGACGACGCCTCGTGCTTCTTCTTCCGTAATTGAATCCCAAGAGACCGTGATTTCGAAAAGTGAATATTTATCGACGATGAATACATTGGGAGCAACGTTGGGAACTGAAAAACAGGAGATTACCAAGCAATGTAAGGTAGGACCATGTTAAGATGTTTTCCAGCCTGAAACCTAAACGTTTTGAAAATTCATTATTTAACCATCCTGGTATAATGCATTACTGTTGCCTAATAATGTAATTATAGAGTTAGTAGAATATACTTACCTCCTTTATAGCTAAAGCTGTGAATAATAATATCGACGATCCTCTACATGCACGAAGAGGCCGTCCCTCTTCCCTTTAATGTACTTATTACATAAGCTGCGCCATAAATCACGGTCAGACACGGTTGACAAAATAACACCAAAGAAAGACCAATCAACATTCAATACGATGTCACCATACAAAACCGAAAGCAGCTAAAGCTTTAAAGGAAGAATAAAAACAATGTTGAGAATCTTTGAGAATCATTATCCATCTTACCTTGTTCGGCACATGAGACATTGAATGTGAATCCACTTCCAACTCCTGCTTTCGTAAAGGCTGTAATTGTGATCTCGTACCAACGATTTGCGGTAAGGTTTGTTAGAATCACGTCGTTCATACTTGCGTTCACATCAGTGTACGTTTGAACACCATAGAATGTGAACGCTGTTACTATGGATCTGCGTGCACGTCGAGTATGGATGAAATTCCACGGAGTGCGAAGGGCCAACTCAGCTGGTTGATTGAAGATCGGTGTGTGGTAAATTCGGTATCCAATTATTTCGCCATTGGTTTGTCCAATTGGAACTTCGCTCCAATAAACACCAATCTCTCTTCTGTCGATTGGAAAGCTTTCAACGTTTGATGGTGGTAATCGAGGCACTATAGACAAATAGGGATAAAATCAAGGACCATATCACTGGAAAAAACATCTTCTTAACTTTGTTCAATTTGGGATTCCCGATCCGATCGAATCCAATCCGATCCGATCTGATGCCGACTTGCACTGATTTAGTTCAACTCGATATAAACATTGAGATGTGATTATTTCAATATGCATGCGCTGACACAACATTCATCGATATCGGCCCGGAATAGAATGCGCGCAGACTTAAATGTTTTTCTGGAAATCAATACTGATTACTGATTTCCAGAGAAACAGTTAAAGTCTGCACACAGGCTGCCTTGACACGAGTCAAGGCCTTCGCTAACGAATTAGGTAGCAGAATGAAGGATAAGTCAAGTAATCCCACATTCATCCCCAACTTGAGTTTGGCTATCCAGCACGGAAACACTGACAACGTTCGCACAACAGTTGCCCAATTTGATCATCTTTCTTATTAAATGAATTTAATTTGCATATTTTACATTTGAATTTACATCAATCGTATCCTATACTTGGACGTTTAGAAATGCAGCATGCAATGCAATGTTAGAATGATGTAATAATAGGTGCCGCATCCACTTTGGGACAAAAAAGCTCGCTAGCCCAAATCAATTGAAAAAGAAACGCCATTTGGCAGTAATATTTCGAAAACTGTGGCTGTGCGTCTTTGAAACCATATTCACTAGAAAATGAATGCACTTTAAGCCAAAAAATGCCAGAACGTGGCTAGATATATTGTAGGTCGACGCTGAAGATCTGTTGCTCTTTCGGGGGGAGAATTCAATCCACGAACAGTTTCTTGAAGTGAACAAATGATTCACTGACTTACCACGCATGCTCGTGACTAAACTAACCCCATAGGGTCGCCCCATGTGGTGCTTACACAGACAAATGCATACTGCTGGAACATACGGGAACTCCCCATCTAGCAGACTGCTGAATGAAGTTTTTAATTTGTGAATGGTTCGTATATAGGTTGTAATTTTAGAGGTATTATTTTTTTAATTGAAGATATTATTGTACTTGCATGTTAGATTAAGTTTTATTTATTTATTTCTGACCTTGTATTGTTTGAACTGTTGTTAACAACGCATACTGCCACGGTAACGTAATCTAGACCAAAACTTTAACGCGGGGTCACTCTACCCTAGACCATGGATGAAAAAGTGTCAGTTTTCGCAGTGTAAATAATAAATACGGCTTAAATCCGCCACGCGCAGTCCCACTGCATGTCGGTATATAAGTGGGTTGACCTCTGTCCCAGGTGAAGACACCAGAAAAATGCTTTGTTTGCAACGCAATCAGCCGTACTCTTTTCAATGATGGTCAATTTCAAAGATTGTTCTTGGCTGTCAAAATTGTAGATTTCAGCTCAAAGTCACGTGCCTAAAAATAAGTGTATCCCGTCATGCATTGGGACTGCGCTTGGTCCATTAGCTGGCGAGCTCTTCCCATTTTATAACGCATTGACAGAGATGCTTGAAAGTGTCACTCGACAAAGCGGGTGCCCAAAATGAAGAACACAAGGAAGCTATTGTATGACGCATATTATTGTCGTTTTTCAACAACGTCTCAACAATTTTATCAAGTGTAGTACCCAGACTGCTAAATGGATTTTCAAAACGAGGCTGCAGTCCTGACGTCACAATGGAACGTTGCGCGACTCACGGAATCACTTTACGTCTAATATCGACGGAGATTGGATTTGCGATCGATGCAAATAGTGACTATTTGATGTGAAGAAATCAAAGCGATTTAGATCATTTTTGTCGAAAGGTCAAACGAGAGGTGAGAATAAACAATCATACATTCATCTGCGATGCTTTCAATGAAGATTTCTGAAATTAATGAAATATGTATTCCATAGAAATAAATGCGTTGGTTTGATATCTGCATGCTACGTTCTACTTGTGAAATTCTCCTTAAATAGGACCTTGTCTACTGCTGAGTTTGCGACGTACACGCATACGAGGACAGTCGAAGAGAATGACAAGCCAGGAAATAGCTATGAAGTTGGCTCTAACTACTGACGACTGCAGCGACATATCAACGTGAGTTTAGTAGATCCACTGCGGTCTTTGTGCTAAGTCAGTTCAAACGGTGTATAGATTTGTAAGGTGAAGCTTACTTCTGCATTGAAATTCCAGCAACATCAACTCTCATACAGAAGAAGACTTGGATGACAACCCCTTGGGGAGGGCGTTAATGGAAGACGACGCTGCTGTAACAAGCGATTTGGCACAGAGCATCCAGGGGGACGTGGTTAGCGATGCCGGTGGAGGAGATGGTGGAAGCCTGTTCTATGTCACCGAAGACGACGATTTGCTTGCTGACAGCTCAAGCGACGACCCAAATGAATATACCAATTCAGACACAGACGACGAACAAGAAAGTTTGCAGCAGAAGCCATCAGCAGTTGATCAAACAAAAGATGGAGGAGATGAAGTTGCCTTTCATCAATCTGACATGTTGGTCAAGATGAAGAAATTTAAGGCGAAAAAGAAATTACGAGAAGAAGCATATGGTGTAAAGATCGACGCCATGCGAAAGACGATTGATGAGAAGTTGGAGCTGTTGAAGTCAATCCAAACAGAGTTAGCCATGACCCAAGAGCACTTGGTCAGAGAGAGCAAGCGTCAATCAGTGACCAGAGCTGGCTCCAGATGGATGTGCTGGAGGCGAACGAAGAAGAAGACAACCCAGGAAATGCTGAACGAACAAGCTGGATCGTTCAAAGGGAAGCTTGAAGAACTTCAGCAGCAAATAAACGATAGAGATATCGAATTGGTTGAATTCAGAACGGATCATTTGGTTTTCAAGGCCATTGAGAAGAAGTTTGCCAACAGCGAGATGGAACTACAGCATGCGAAGATGGAAAACGCCATTCTCAAGAAACAGCTGAAGAGCGTCAGAAACCGAATGAGAAACGGAACCAATCATCACTTGAGAGTAATCAAACAGCTCGAAAAAGAGAATGCTGAGCTCGCAAAAGGAATCCAACAGCAAAACATTGAGATCAAATCAAAGATCGGGCTAATTACTGAGCTCGAAGCGCAAAGTATAAAATGCCTCAAGACAATCGAGGAGGTGGAGCATGAAATCTCAACAGTTTATGGCAAAGACGAATTCAAAGTCCTTGGAAAGAAAGAAATTCCTTTGCAAGAGAAAGAAGGTGTTCCACGCTGCTCCATGTTAGCTCCGCAGGAAAAGAATCGGCTTGCAGTTGATGGTGGAAATGAAGCAACGAAGAAAGAAATTGAAAAAGGAGACAGTGCCTTGACAGTTGACAGTGAAGCTCAATCAAAAGCAATCGTGGCTGACATGCCAGAAAACAAAGCGCAAACAGAATGCTACTCGCCAAAGTTTCAGCAAAAACTCAAAGCCAACGACGAAGCTATTCCCATCAAGCATAAACATATAAAAAGAAAGAGGAGAACATCGAGCATTTGCATGAACGATGTCATGGAGTCTTTCAATGCACATAAAGCGTCGATGAAGAGACAGCTAGTGATCGCTGAAAAATGTGAGACATCTTCAGCCGAAGTGGAAGACGTCACATAGGAAATTATCAACGAAATCATCATCAAATCTACTAAAAGCAAAAACATTTCATACGAATAAGGGAATATGTTCTTTGTCTGCTTATAAAATCTGTACAGCTATGAAATTTATGCTCAGTAAAATTTTCGATCCTTTATAAACTTGGCAATGAGTAATCTTTTCTTTTCTTTCATCATGGGTAACGAATAATTCAGCTCGTCCAAGATGTCACTGAGGTCCCCTAATGGTATAGGGAAAAGGGGCAACTCAATTAACCGTGAGGGCCAGGAAACGCTGCAATATTGTCTGAAGGAACATGGGATCATTTCATGAAAACCTTTTGTTGAAAAAGGGGGAATTGGGGCCAGATTTACATGGGAACTGGGGAACATGACTCCCCTTGGGAGCCAATCAGATTTCAAGAAACTAAACTGATGTTTTATAAAGTACTTTTCCAGTGCCTTTCAACAGCACCTTGATTTTTTTACTTCTAAAATATCTAAAACACGTTAGAAACCATCTATACGTACAATTAACAAAGCTACTTGAATAAAATAAAATAAAATAAAATAAAGGATTTATCTCGTTAGAGCATTGGGTACCAACCTCCTTCTTCAGTTTTCATGATGATTTCATCAGAAGGAGGTCCTTCTCCAACCCCATTAAGAACGTGTACGAAAATCCTATAGGTTGAGAAAAACTCTAGACCGGGTAACATGGCCTCGGATTCATCCATCACTGTCCTGTTTAGTATCAAATCTTCGTCGCATCCCGGGTAAGGATTTCTGTAGCAGTCAATGACATTGTAGAATATCTTATAGCCAAGGACCTGCAAGACAAAACCATGTCTATCGTCATAACACGTGTACTTCTCCACGGGTCTAGTTCGCTAGATTATCTAGAATGCAAAAGACGAGACTGTGCGTTAGAATAAAGGGTTACCACACGCCTGAGCATGTGGTAACCTTTTTATAAAACGATCAACCTAGGAAATATGGTAGTAAATTGTATTTGAGTTGCAGTTATACCCCCCGAAACATCGACAGGCTATTGTTCGATCCACCAATAGCGTGGTAGTATTCCAAACGCCAGTTCCAAACACTGCCCTCGACCAATCATATTGCGAGAACGCATTCGATGCATGCAAAACGTTTTATAATATTTCTATCCAGTGTACGTTTGTACAGTGTTTTCATTTTCAGCGCATAAGGTGTTTTCTTCCTAATCATTAAAATACTATGAGAATGCATACAAAACTATAATAAACATGTACAAATACATCTAAAATCAACTTAATTTAAGAATAACTGTAATTATAACTATGTTGGAAATGTTCAACTGAAGATACATTTTATTTTATACATTTTATACATTTTTTTACATTTTATACATTTTATTTTATTTGTATTTTTACATTGTTTTTTATTTGTAAACTTAAACGTGATTAAATGCATAATTCAAATAATATTACAGTGAAAACAGGCCTAATCTTACGACTATCACAATTAATTGCTACAATATTTACATCATAATCTAAAAATTGGCAAGCAACACCCGCTGGGCAGGGACCCTAAGATGCTGGCAGCGTTCCCTCCTTGCACTATATTGGATAGTTTCTCTTAGTTACAAATGTAAGTTGAAAATAACTGTGATCTTTTTGAAGGACATCTTTTAATATTCTTCGAAACTAAAATAATGATGATCTTGATTTGTAAAATCTAAGCTGATGCTATTGCGTAGCCACTAGACATACTGATCTAACTTACTGCATGGATTAATTATATTTTCCTTCTTACCAGATCTCTATCCTCGTATTCATGTAAATAACCTCGTTGTAGTACCATTATCAGATTTCTTATTTCCGTAATTTGATTACTACTAATGTCACAGTAATATGATAATTTTTGTGGGATCAGGATACCTAGAAGGAAAGGTCACGAGGTAAAGCGAGACAACGAATCAGACGTGTTTTCGTGACCGTTGCTCAACTTGTTCTAAATTTGTATATAAACGAGGCTAGGTTGAACATGTGTTATCATTACGCAATATAATGACGTCAGACTAAAGCAAATATCTTACAGTTGTATGCATCTATAATAGTTGTAATCCATTTAATGGGAAAAATGCTCGGGGAAAACGACACAACATTTGCACTCAACATCGTCCAACAATTGTTGGGCGCGAAATTGAAATGCTGTGAGGGGTGGCTAATGGCTAAACGTGAAAGCAACATCGTCAACAACACTCTTGTTTGGAGCCTTGCGTTCACCCAAATTGTCTAGCGCTGGGAGAATTGCAGCTGTTTCGGAGTCCTCGTCGTCCGATGGTTCCGTAGCCGTGCTATCTCAAGAGCGATCGATTTACAAGACTTACCAGAAACACAATCGTCTCTATAACATACTCAAGATCGTTTTAACATGGCTTACCACTCCATTGGTTTTCTGTGAAGTTGGAACAGCTGTCCAATTGAGACTAATTGTCGTTCCAGTTGTGTTAATTACAGTGACATTGTGAGGTGCTATGACGGGAACTGCAAAAAAGGTAAACATTGCATTTTTTGATTGACTTACAACTGAGCTGAGACAAACAACATGTGCTTACACACAGCATCATATGGAATGCAATTGGAATGTATGCACCGTATATTTCATCCCACCTTTTCCGAAAACCCAGCTTTGTACTTAAATTACGTGTCAATTGGTATGGAGTTTTAAAGAATCAGAAAAGTTTATTTGGAAACCGATATGATAAACAGTTAACTTACAAAACTAATGCGGGTAAAAAAATGTCCAATACATTTTATAATTTCTCTACAACTGAGAACTATAAAAGCATTGAAGAAAGATTTACAATATATGCTACTAAACTTGGTATTAAAAAAAACCTTGTTCTGACTATTTACACATAAAAAGTCTCCTCCATCAAATGTCTTGCGGAAATAGTGCCTAAACACAGACGGCATTGCACTGCCATGTCGACTCTCTGCAAGAGATTCTTGAAATATTTGAATATATTTTTCACTCACATCCCTCTCCCGTAGTTCCGTTGATGGAGTCGCTTTCTGGTCCATCTCCTTTGCTTGTCATTGCGTTGATCTTCAAATGATAAACAGTAAAGAATGCTAAATGTCTAAGCTCCCCCGTGGTTGGTTCATCGTAGGGAAAGATGTATTCGTTCCAATCTTTTTCTGCATCTTTTCTGTAATGTATTTTATAACCCACGATGATTCCTTGGCGATCTATAGCCTCGAGAGGGTACCATGACAAATGAAGGCTGTTCCTTCCAGAACCGCTGATGTTGAAGTTTTCTGGAGAACGGAGAGGTGCTAGAAGGAAGCAAGACATTTAGTACGTGGATTGCAAACAAAATGGAACAAATTTCCGCCTTGTATAACTCATTCTTTCGGGCCTTTTGCAAAAATCTTTTCTAGTGAAAACTGAAGGAACAGAGTTTGTCCAGCTTGAAGGCCCAGGTGTTACAGAACATTAGCCTTGCCATCCAACGCGGCAACGCAACATCAGCGATGGGCACCTTTAGAGAAACCGATAGCCTCATCATTAAATAATTAATTGTCACGTATAGCATATTCTTTAATTTAGTTCCTTTTAGATATCTTTTAGTTACTGTCGTTTTAATTTTCATTTTATTTCCTGTAAGGTTGAAACAAATATATGAAACGTTGAAGTTAAAAAACCGAAAACCAAAACTCATTCTACACATTATAATCATAATGCAGTGCGATAGAAGCGCTACACTGCAGAATATGATTTTTGTATTCAAGATAATAAACAATTCTAATGTGAAGTAATCTATTTTTTTCATGATTTGAAATACATACTGCCAAAGTTCTAGCCATGTCCAAACGTCTTGAATGAAATGGAATAAAGTGTGTGTCTGTACAGCTGTGTACATGTTGCTTTGATCTCATTTATTAAACCCTTATTTTGCTTTATAACAAGACACTTACTTGACTCATCCGTCATTACTGCGATGGGGTCACTCTGAGTCCCTGCCCCAGCGGAAGTAACCCCAGCAACTCGTACGTAGTACAACGTAAAGTACTCTAGGCGCTTGATCACCGTCGTCATAGCTACGGGATTTTCGAGTTGATGGTTCTTCCATTGTTGTTTGTTTACAGAATGCGTCACTTTGTATCGTATTATGATGCCATTTTGATCTTCTAATGGAATATCTTGCCAGTTGATTTGTAAGGAGCTGCGTGAGACATTGTTTCCTGTGACGTTCAGCGGAGGATGGCTTGGAGCTGAAGAGAGAGACAAGGGATTACATAAATATAAGTTACATTTGCAAATGCTTGCTAAGTTAACGAGGGTAATCAAGAGGGTAGGAAGTATTAAAAACAAGTACTCAAAAATAGAGAAATCCTGCAAAAGTTTAATCCTGTCCAGAGTTTTGTATGAATGTGCTGCCTGGACAGTTAAGGTCTCCGAATTCAAGCGTGCCGACAGTTTTGGTAGTGAAATGTGGAGGCAACTGTTGAATATCTATTTGCGTGACCACGTGTCCAATATGGAACTTGCAAAATTGGTTGGGATAGATTGTTACATTCATAAATTTATCGTTGATAGAGCAGCAGTACAGATGGCTTGGTCACTTTACCCGTCACTCGGATTCAGCCAGTGACCTCATCCAAATGCTCCCAGCAGGCAAGAGTCGTGATCGCGGCCTACCACGTTCAAGTTGGATGGACTCGCTATCTCGATGGACAGGCACCACTATCGAATTAGTGATGAAACAAGCTGCTGGACATTCTGTCATTGAGCAATGAAGCTACACGTCAAGAACTTCACCATCCTATGACACTGCGTTACCATTGATGTCTATCATGATCTTTGTAAATAGTTGTTAATTCTTTGTTCATGGTCTACCACGAGCTCTTTTAGCCTATGATGGTATTATTAGTATGACTATTATATTATATTATTATTATTATTATTATTAT
>OFHS01004792.1:0-13085 GCA_900245855.1 Calvadosia cruxmelitensis
AGTGCGCCATTCACATTTTTTAGTGCTGAAGCCCGCTTTTTTTAGTGCTGCGTTAATTTGAAGCCAATTAAATTCAATGGCACTAATTTTGAACTTACCTATCACCAAATAAAAATGGCTTGTTGTCTAGGAAAGTTGAGAACAAATTCAAGCATTGTGCTGCATCAGCATACAACTGAAATAACAAAACAACGAGATAATCTAGAATTAGAAGGTAAGATTGATAAGCAAGACAAGAGGCTAATGGCTGATGGTATCGCGAGCGAATAGCAATCACTAGAACGGAGTCAGGCCGAAGCTGGAATGGGAGTGCCATGCGGAACTTGCTCTAGATATGTGCATCTCTTCTGACGTACGATGAATTGGGAGCACCGCAACGCACCGCACCGCCGGTGAGCCTAGATCGCTCCCGAAAATTCAACATGTTGAAGACATTACAGTTGTTTAGTCTGGTTCATAGCACAGCTTTGGTGCATAATAACATCAATACCTAATAATAATATTACAACAAATAATAACAAACAGCGTCAACCAAGGCTTCGACAATGACGATGCAATCCCCAGGCAAACGATGCAGCCAAGCGTAAGGCGGACCAGTTAAAAATTGCGACAAACTGTTCTCTAACCAACCTCACTTTACCTTGTCACCGGCAACGTCGTCATCTTCATCCATTTGTTTCATGACGTGAAGCAAGTCTTTTGTGGTCTTGTGTATACCATTTGGGATGATGTAATTGGCTGGAAAACTACACAATTTGGAGTAAGCCTTCCGTGTGACGGTCGTATAGTTGTGACTATTCATCCACAGCATGTAGGCCTAAGGACAAGTCAATTGAACTCACTCATATGGTCCATCTTTCAGGTTTTTCATCGTGTGTCTTAATTTTAAAATTCCAATAGGTAACCAAACAATAACATCTTACATGCACACACACCAGTTCTTTCAGATCGTGAACGGACTTGTTGACCTACAACTGCCCAATGATCTGACTAGCATAGATGCAAGAACACGCGGTCACGATTCTCGCGTATACATTAATACTGTCCGGATCAATGCTCGCTATCATTCCTTTTTCCATCGTGCTGCTCGTCATTAGAACTCACTTCCCGAGGAAGTAGTAAATTCAAATTCCTTGGCGTCATTCAAATACAACCGTAAATTGATTTTATCAGTTTAGTTATCAATCATTTGTTGTATAACCGTGTAGCTTAAGTGAAGTTTGTAACTGCCTTCGACACGTGTATCCTTTTGAATTTCAATTTCAACAAGACACATGATGATGTGTACGTTCTCTACATGGACAAATGAACAACAATTTCTCAAAGACTCCTCACATAATTTGATCCAGCCGTATTTTGAATAAAGACCAACTAGAAGCAACAACAAACACACATTGGCAGTCTGTTGAAATTTACCTAACTGTAATTGAAAACAAAAATGTATAATGCCCATTTTTACTGTGGTATACTTCAAACAAAAGTCATGACTTTGAGAGGCAAAGTACCTCAAGATGCGACATTCGCAAGAAGTATGAAGAAGAGTTTACCATGCACAAATTGCACATACAGTGAACCTAGTCTATAATGGTCACCCTTGGGACCTAATAAACATGAACTTTATAGACAGTAGTCCTTTCTGTCCAGGTTGATTTCTATAGAAAGTGTCATTTTGGGGTAATGACGAGTGGCCTTTATACACAGGTGGCTGCTCTAAAGAGGTGGCCACTAAAACAGAAATAAATGTACACTATAGCACAACTGTACAACATAACCACTGTATCACATTATTGTTAAGATTTGTTTATATGTCTGAAATATACTACAATCAATCAATCAATCAATCAATCAATCAATCAATCAATCAATCAATCAATCAATCAATCAATCAATCAATCAATCAACAGGGTGACTGTACTCGCATCTTGTGTAAAAGAGGCAGATATCTAACATTGATGCAACTAAACATGGGAAATTCAGGGCAAAGGTCTGCAAAATGTTTAACTGTATACTCACGACATGTGGGTGCAGGTTTCTCTTGATTAACGACTTCATTGCCGTCAAGTCCGATCTTTGAACATCAGTTAGCCAATCGTCCACTGTGTATCCCTACGATAGAAAGGAAACAGCACGTTTAGTGTATTAAAGGCAAGGTTGCGGCAAATTCACACATTCAAACCTTTTCAGAAAGACAACATTTCACAAACATTGCGTTTTGAACAAAATCATCATCCGTATGTATTAAGATATCCGAAGTAAGATAGCAGTCTAGATATATTGGAAATTCCATTATTTGATAACACTCTATTCACAGTAAAGTGTATAAGTGGTGTTGTGTAATTGGCTGCAGGTCATATCCTGAGACCGTGTATCGTGACCGTGTATCATGACCGTGTGTTGTACAGCCTTCCTGGTCATTTTGTGATGATAGCAAATATGGCTAGTTCGTGATTGCATCAAGAGTTGGCTGTTGTCTCTATTGCGTCCTTTTGAAAACCGCTGTCACGTGAACATAACATAGTGCAATGATAGTTTGTTTTCTTTACATTGTAGCTGGCTGCTTGCTAGCACTCTGTGTGTTACAGCCTTGAATATGTTTGATTACAATGTCAATGCAAGGCAGCTGTGCGAATGCAAGAAAAGCTTCAAACAGTGCAGAGTTGCCTAATTGCCCTGTTCCCAACATGACATAGCCTCTATCATCGGTTATTGGTGACTTGCAAGCTAAATTTGGATATCGATTATACTTCTTGTCTTATTAATTTAAAAATGTCTTCGCTGCAATATAGGCGTCTTGTTGCAGATCTTTGTTTTTCTACAAGATTGCGTATGCACATGTTGATTTAAAGTTGCCGGCGGATGTTGTAATACGTTCCAATAAATCGACTTGGGGATATTGTAAGCAGTTTTCATGTAAGATATCACACACAGATTCCCACCACCATTTCTATTCCAAAGTACAATAAGTATTTGGAACAATCTTCCAGAGAGTGTCGTAATGGCAAAAACATTGACCCAAATTCAAATCAGAGTTATCCCGTCTTAATTTGGAACAGATTTATAGACATAATTTATATATTTTAATATCTATTGCCACATAAGTATACAATTGCCAATGTATTATTTATGCCACTTGTCTGTGCAGCGTAAGACTACTGGCCAGAATGAATGAGCCACCTAAACCAAATTTTCGCAATTTTCGTTTTTGGCTCTCGATTTTGAGGTGTTAAATCAGAAAATGTTTCCTTTTCAAATTAAACACTATTATAAAGCAAGTAGAAGTATATTTGGAAGAATATTTTGGTAATTTTGGACAAGCAATCTATTTTTAGCAAATTTTTAACATTGAGTGTCTTCTAACCAAGTTTGACCAACAGCGACATATGAACAACCTGCCTCTTTCTCGTGATTTTGTGAGGTCTACACAAAGTAACTCTACACCAAAAGCTTTGGCATCGATTTTCCTTGTACCTCTAAGCTCTCTACCGATATTTAGCTGATTTTCTAGCTTTAAGGCATCATTTACCGCTGTTTTCCAATAAAGAATCATTTTAAGGCACGGAAATACATTAAACATCTGCTGTGGCTGTGAACAGCTGGATGTCACAGCCTCAATTTTATGCAGCCTCGTAGTCATATAACCTTCAGGCTGGATAGTATAAAAGGCGTGGCAGTCAATTCTGTAATCCATTCACCGTGGCTTGAGACTTTCCAAATACATTCAATTCTTATTAAACACAACTGCTTCGTTCTTGTGACACGTTATTTGAATATGGATCCTTCGACAACAATTAGCACTGTCACAAATGGGGACCCCGACGTGACAACGGAAAATCGCGCAACCTCATCAAGTCAGCCACAAGTGGATCTAGTGGCCGCCGCTACTGCAGTCTTGAAGCTGCCGCAATTTCACCGTATCCAGATATTGTTCTGGTTCCCACAGGTAGAGTGCCTGTTCTCGCTTAGGAATATTCGGACAGAACTGAAAAGATTCCACCACATTGTGCCGGAACTGCTTCCAGATGTTGGTCCTTAGGTCGTTACACCGGATTTATTCAGTGTGCCAAACCCGTACACGCTTCTCAAGGAGATGCTGGTTGCCATATTTCAAAAGACTGAGCAACAGTGACTAAAAGAAGCATTGGGTGAGATTTCGCTTAACGGGCTGAAGCCATCTGTTTGTGCGCTCAAAATTAGGAAATCTTTACAAGCCTTTGGGATAGCCCCAGCAGATAAGCTAGTTCACCATCAACTGATGGATGCCTAGCCTACTAGAGTTAAGGACTTATTACTGGTCCATGTAAATCTCCCGTCAGAACAATTTTTGAAAGTTGCAGACACGATTTGGGGTGTGGCTCGATGGGAACCTGTCCACGCAGTTTCACAATCGCCCGTCCCACACCCGTGCTTGCAACATCGATTGCCCCATCGCATCCTCGTGACCACTCTCGAACTTTCTATCGTTCAGTAGTTCGGTGGTATCATCAGGACCAACGCCCACATATCATTGTCGGCCTATGGGCCCGCACCTGTGTTGCTTGCCAGCGATCCAAAATCCAACAGCATACCATTGCCCCTCTGCAGACTATACCTACCGCAGATTGCCGATTTGATCAACTGCATGTCGACATTGTTGGACCAGTACCACCCTCGCACGGCAGCTGCTACCTATTTACGATCATTGACCGCTTAATGCACTGGCCCGAAGCCATCCCGATGATGGATGCCACCACACCATCATGTGCCAAGGCTCCTTGTCAGGCTGGATTGCACGCTTCAGAGTTCCAACAAACTTAACGTCTGACCGAGGCCCCCAATTCACATCTGACTTGTGGAAAGCGCTTACACAGCTACTGCATGAGCCTGAGTCATACTCGCACGACAGCCTACCATTCACAATCAAACGAAATGATTGAGCGACTACACCATCCCTCTGGTACTGCTAGGCATCAGCACATCCCTCAAGGATGATTTCAAATGCACCACCACTGAATTAGTCTACAAAACACGCCTTCGCTTACCTGGCGAGTACTTAGTTGCTCCCACCCACAGTCCAAGTGACGAATCTACCTTTCTTTCTCGACTTCGCTCGTCCATGCATCATTTGACTTCGTCCCTCACGCAGCACCATGGCAGACACCCGCAACATCTTCCTGCTTCCCTTAGAAACTGCACACATGTACTTGTCCGCCATGATGCACATTGCTCGCCTCTACGACCTCCGTATGATGGCCCGTTCCTAGTTCTCAGGCGGGAAGAGAAATTTTTTCATCTGGACTTCGGTCATCGCCAAGACAATGTCCTCCTCAAGCCGACATTTCTTGAACGAGACCTCCTTCCCTCTGAACTGTTGGCACTAATTGAGCCTCCAGCCTCTTGACTCCTTCCCCCGCGAAAAGCTGTTATACCATCCGTACCTGCACCAACACCTACACACAATACCACATTGTCTGGACGTCTTCTCCATGTTCCATGTCAATTCCAGTAATCGTTCGCATCTCACTGGAGGGGGAGTATTGTGGCGTACAACTCAAGGCAACAACAGCATTTGCTATTTCAGACAACAACATCAACTATTGTAATTTATAACTACGTCATGTCTAGTATTGTGAAATGTCTGTAATCAAATTCATGTTATGTAAATCTACAATTTACTTGATCGTGGCAATAAAGAAGTATCGCACGCTTCAGGATCCTTCTACATCAATTAGCACAGTCACACATCTAAGAAGATAGAGAAATGTCTACCAACCACATTTCTTCACTTTTTATCTGTTGCAGTTATGTCTCCACGTGCAAGATTAAGTACTGAACTACGAATGAGAGTAGTAGTCCTGAACGAATTAGGCTACAGTGGCAATAAATTGCCGAAAAGTTGAAAATTGGCAGGCGAACTTTACAAGAACTTGTCAAGAAGTTCGATGAGACGGGTATTGTTAAAGATAGAGCAGGTAGAGAAGCCAAGGCAAAGACATCACCCAGAGAAGACCGTGTCATATTGAAGACCTGCTTGAGTGATAGGAAAAGATCATCTAAAATGATTGCCAGTGAAGTTAACAACAGCCTTGGCATTAATATCAGTGCCAGAACTGTGAGGAGAAGGCTTCTGAGCAAGGGTTTGAAAGCTTGCACGGCCAGAAAAGTGCCTCTTTTGACACAGGCTGCTCTCAAAAAGCGCTTGGAATGGGCCAAGGAGCTTTGCAACGTTGACTGGAGTTGTGTGATGTTTAGTGATGAGAGCCGGTTCTCCTTTGTGAGTGACCGTTCAGTCTTTGTGAGGAGAAGACCTGGTGAAGAGCACCTACCTGAATGCCTTAACAGAACAATGAAGCATGGGGGTGGAGGAATTATGGTGTGGGGCTGCTTTGCAAAGTTGGGCGTTGGGCGTCTTTACAAATGTGAGGGTATAGTCAACACCCAAGAATACCTCAAAATCATGAGATTTTGTGCCAAGCCATCACTGTTTCACTTATTCGGGCATCAGGAAGCCATCTTACAACAAGATAATACCCTCTGCCACACCGAAAGGTTGTCAAAGCACGGTGCAGAGAGAACAATGTTGAAGTCTTTGGCCTGGCCGGGTAATAGTCCTGACATGAACCCAATTGAGCATGTGTGGGACTACCTGGCAAGAGAAATTGATAGGCAGCATTTCACCAAAGCTGAACAGTTGATGGAAAGACTTAAATCTGAATGGCAGGCAATTCCACAGGATTTTATTGACAAACTAATAGAAAGTATGCCACGCCGCGTGGAGGCCTTGATTTTGGCAAAAGGGGGTGTTACTCGATATTAATTCAAAAACATCTTTAATAAAATTGACACATTCCCTACAAAGTGTTTAGGTGTGCAGCTTCATAGGAACGCAAAATTAAGCACTGATCTACATCAATGGAGGGTTAGCTGTCATGTTTTTCCTAATGTTTACAATACTTCCGGGGTGGCTCAGTAATTCTAGACAGTAGTTTTGACTTTTGTTGAAAAAAGACACATACATACAAACATACATACATACATACATACATACATACATACATACATACATACATACATACATACATGTTGCTATCGTGATGTGTTAACGTCCAACTCTTTGTTTAGTGGTGTACAATTGTTGCCTGCAAATAACTGCAGCGTGTGAAAAGCGTGCATGAATGTGTGTACTCTTAGGAGCAGGAACGAGCTGTGAAGCTATCTATTCTGAAGCTAAAATTGTTGTGACTTCTACAAGAGACCGAACTTCATTTAAGGACGAGCAAGTCATCCTGTGAAAAACGTCAATGGTGAAGTGCTCTCATCGCATACTGACATTAAAGCGCGATGGTGTACGCACTTCAACAGACTTCTTCATCAATCTACGGAGGCCCACTTCACTATACTTGATGACCTTGTTCTGTTGTTCAGGTTCCTACGATTGACTCTATGAAGGATCCGATATCCTTCTCTGAAGTTGAATTCTCACTAAAGAGAACGAAATGAGGTAAAAGCCCGGGCCCTGGTGGAATTTTCCCAGAGCTGCTTGTGTAAGTTTCAGCTTCTCCACATCTTCGATTTAATCTGAGATTCAGGCACAATGCCTACTGATTTCAAAAATGCAAACATCTCTATACTTTTCAAGAAAGGAGATAAACATCTATGTGGGAACTACAGAGGTATCTCTCACTTGAGTGTTGTAGGAAAGCTACTGGCTGACATTCTTCCAGTAAGATTTAGTGTTTCCTTGATGCCGTGTACCCTGAGTCCCAACATGGCTATTCACATGGTAGAGGCACCATTAATGGGATCTTCCCAATCCGGCAGTTGACAGAGAATATCTGATTGGGAATTTTCAGACGATGAGCTGGACCCACCAGTGGGAGATTCTGTGGATCCTGATGCTGATTCTTGAATTGCCGCTGCAAAAAATCCAGATGATTTGGAAAATCTAAATCTGCCTCTTTGTTCAACTCCTCGAACTGCATCAGAAAGAAAGCTTTCCATTGAGGGTCAGTTTGTGGAAAATTCAATTGTCAAGAACTTTGTATGCAATACCAGGGCTCTCATTACATTTATTTCACAGTTTGCATGTCCTGATTGCTTTGAAAACACTTTAGTATGCAGTGTAAAGAAAAATACACAACGAAAAATGCGTGGCAGTGGAGGAGCAATGTGCTTTATCGATGTCAGATGTGTTTGTGGTTATAAAGCTACTTACCCCGCAGCTGATGAGCAAATAAACAAAAAAATTATTGTTGGAAGTCAGCAGAATGGTGTTGGCCAAAGGCAGCTTGAAGGTCTGTTTAGCTTTGCTGGTATCAAGGGTATCATTAACAGCACATACTAGAAGACTATGAACGAAGTGGTCAGCAAGGTTGTGTCAACGAGATCCACTTTTCTTGAAGATGCAAGGAAGCAGGTTCATTTGCACCATGGAGATGAATATGGAGTTTTAAATGTTGCTGTTTCGTTTGACGGTTCCTGGCATCACCGAGGGTTTTTAAGCTCCCATGGTATTGCCGGCATTATTGAAGTTGAGACTGGCCTCATAATTGATGTCCATGTGATGTCAAAGTTGTACCGAACTTGAACCAGAAAGGCAAACGAACTTGGAACAGATTCAAGGCAATTCTGGCAAGATTGGTACGCGATGCACACAGCATGCAAAAAGAACTATGACCAGTCGTCAACCATGATGGAAGTTGAAGCTGCCAAAATTCTATTCTCGCGTAGCTTGGATTTTGATTTTCGCTATGTGAAAGTGATCAGTGACGGCGACTTTGAGTCCTTTGCAAGTGTGCAAAATCTCAATCCTTATGGACCAGAGTTCCCTGTGAAGAAAGGAGAATGTATCAACCATGTCTCCAAATGGCTTGGGACTGCACTGCGGAAGATTGCACAAGAAAAACATCCTGGAGGTAAAGGTGCTGGAAAGTTGACAGCTGGGAAGATAAAAATCTACAGAACTATTTCTGGCATGCCAAAAAATCAAACTCAAACTCTCTTGAGCAGATGAAGCAAGCGGTATTTGCAACCATTTATCACTGTTCAAGCACCGATGAAACTCCAAAGCATCAAAACAGCACAAAAGAAGCATCATCCTGGTGCTTTTACTCACGACTTGAAGCAATCAAGCCAAATCAACCACACCCTCCTCACAGCACATCAAGAACAACGTTTGTGCACCCCTCACTTCTTTAATTTCTAATGCCTTTCTACAATAGATTCATTGCAGATGGATTCTTACAGATGTCTTGGAGGAGCCACCCAGTATGCAAATGAGTCACTGCATGCACTCATTTGACGGCAGTGTCGCAAAGGCGTCTTCTCCGATGTAGGAAAGCTTCAGATAGCGACCACATTTGCAATTGCATCGTTGAATGCAGGACGTGCGTATGCACTTTCATTATGCGCAGAAATGCAAGGGCTCGACATGAGTAGTGCTGGGCTCTCAAGTGCTGAGAGACGTGACCCTGACCGCGTGCGTCGCAGTTTGCGAAAAGATGCAACCAAGGAACAGCGTAAAAGGCGTAAAATGCAAGCAACATTAGATGAAGCTGCAAAAGATTCCAGGGAAGGAGGTCCATCATACCTTGCTGGTGGTGCTCCTGACTTACCAGTGTGATTTCTGCTAAAATAGCACAACATTTGTGACTAGAACTGTGTTTTGAAGTTTAGAGTCCGTTATCTCAAAATGTAAAACTGAGAGAAGTCACTGCACACAAACGACTAAGGAATTGTGAACTCTTATGATAATAGAACGAAATCTTTTGCTGCTATTTCTTAGTTAGTTTGTGCATAAACGTATGTAGTTTTCATGAAATGTAGGTGTTATCTAACTAAAGAAATATCTTTTGAAAGTTTGTGATACTTGACAAGAAAACCCATGAACACTCAAAAATAAATATAAAATATGGATGATGAGTTTTACGCTTTCAAATCTACATCTGTTTTCTGTTCATTCGCTAAATATGAAGCTAATATCATTGTCTTCTTGATATTGAGTGATTTGGTGGAAGAGTACAGTTTTCCGTATCCACAAAATATAGGTGACAAAAAAATTATTATTTTTTTATCCATAGAAAGTGACGCATTACTGCCTTGAAAACATAACGGCTAGGCTAACAAGCAAAGCCACGGTTTTTCATGCGCATGCCCAGAACTGGTAGCCTGGTACCCAAGGGGGAAAAACGAGGGAAACTTGTCTTTGATTTGTTGTGTTTTGACCGTGCGCTATTCGACGTCGCTGCTCCTGTGGGTATTTTCTGGATATTCCATGCCTCTCAGCAAAATAAAATTTACACTGACGCAAAGAATACACATCAACGTACGTGTTCGGCTTTTCGGCTTTCAAGGTACGTGTTCCGCCAAGATCGTCATTCATGGGCGAGAACGTCGCACATTCGTTGATGCGTGCCACAATTACTTTTGCGTGTCACAATCTATTATCATTATTATTATGACCTGACGCTATCAACAAAGGTGAAAGTCTATCAGATTCGTTCCAGACTGCTAGAGGAATAGCATGAGGTGTTCGACTCAGCTTCGAAACTCAAGCTCATGAAAATTAGCCCAATGAAGGTTGAGGTCCAACCCAGTGCAAAGCCGTTTCATATCAGCTCTGCCAGTTCCGTTCCATACCATACTCCTGGCATACAATTAAAACATTAAATTGTCATGTTAAATTTCTTCCACTTATTTGCGTGTTTACACAGTATACACCATTTTGATTTTATAACCCGTTGCAATGTACATAACACACATTTGTACCATTGCTGCAATGAACGTCAATCATCATACGCCTGGCGTGATGAAATCAAGGCACTGTTAGACAAGATGAAGGCACTATAATATCCACATAAGCCTACCTGTCCAAGGGAAGGGAATTCAACTGATCATTGGGGCCAACGTTCCAGAAGTACTGATCCTATTAGAATGTCGAAAAAAGGAAGGAAAACGAACCCGTAATGATTCGCACCCCCTTAGGTTGGAGCCTGTTTGGGCGCAGTGCAAGCAAAGGCGATGGCGTGTGCCTCAATTCAGTATCTGCTGCACTAATTATTGATAATGTGGAAAATCAATTAGAACGATTGTGGAGCACCGAAGACTTCGGCTCCAAGACCTATCTGTCCAGACCCTTCTCACAGCAGGACATCAAAGCCATGAAGACGTTAGAAGAAGCGAGGCTTGTTGACGGCACTACAAGATGGGACTCCTCTGGCAAGACAAGCACTTAACCCTGCCAGACAACTGGAAAGGGGCAACATACACCAACATCATCGAAGGCTACATCGAGGCTGGCCATGCAAGTGAGGTTGATGACATCAGGGGACCGGCTGATCAGGCAGAACCAATCACCATGGCAACCAAGCTGACCACATCGGCGTTTCTATGGCAACAAAAGAAGGAACAGACACAAGAGAAGATGACACACGTTCCCAAAAGCGAACTGGAACTGAAGAAAGAGGTCCTGACAACTGCAAACTCAGGCTACAGCAGAAGTACCAGCTACTTCAAAGAATAGCCTCGAACGATTAATCACAAGGTACTTAAGTTGGTACAAAATCAAAAGAATTATCGCAACATGTTTCTTGTTCATTTCTTGTTGCAAGAAGGAAGTCAGAGCCACCACCGTGACGGTAGAACTACTGAACAAGTCTGAAATTGCCCTGGCAAAGTTTGCGCAACGAGAAGAATACACCCTTGAACTCGCATGATTTAACAAGGAGAAGAAGACTCTATGTCCTACGTTAGTTGATGATGGTGTATTGCGTGTTGGTAGTCGTTTGCAGTATTCCGACATGGAAGAGATGCACAGCTGCAGGTGTTTTGTATAGATTTCCAATCATGGCTCTCAACCAATAATAGTAAACTAATAAAACTATAAAACTAAATACTAATCAAACATGATTAAAGTGCATTTTATCATCCTTTAAGTGAAGCAATTATAGCCTTTGCTAAAGCAGTGAACTCGGTGATTTTGCGACACAACTACAGCGTCTTGCGACATTGGATATCTACAGGTTAGAGACCAGACGCCTCTCTGCTGCTCTATGCTTCTTCATTCAATTTGTGCACATCGGTATAAAATGAGACTGCAACAAGACTTAAAAAACAACCCGTCATGATCAATGCTATACAATGGCTACCAGCAAGTCAAAAGCCCGTCACAATTTTATTTTAACCGCATTATCCATCAATGGAATTCACTTCCTGATGATTTGTCCTGATGATGTTGTAGCTGTGGGCTCTCTGGCATCATTCAAAGTCAAATTATTGTCTTTTATTTCACTTCAATCAACGGCAGCTGGCATTTGTTGCAATGTGGCTCCCGTTTCCTATCTCCCATGCAATCCCGGAATGAGGCCACTCAGATTGAGCTACTGGCGGTCACGTGGACCAAGAACTGACGGTTGTTCCTGCTTGGATCCCATGTTGAACTTCTGGTGGATCATCATCCTTTGGAATGGATACTAAACCACAAGACCCTGGACACGATCGAGATACCTCGCATTATTCGCCTGAAGGAAAAGTTAGCCGGTTTCACATGCTACTCTAAATCAATAAGTGAAGCAGACATTAGAGACACTATATTAAGGTTGCCTCAAAAGAAAGCAGCTGGAATTGACCAGATCCAGACAGACCTTTTAAAAATATGTGCTGCTTCAATAGCACCTAGCCTTAAAATCGTTTTCAATTAAGTCTTTGATGGATGGCGAATTCCCTTGCTTGCTGAAGCTAGCTAGAATAACACCTATTTTTAAAAATGGTTCAAAATTAGATACAAATAATTACAGACCAATTTCAGTATTGCCCGTTGTTTCCAAAATACTCGAGAGAGTTGTACATAGCCAAATGTTAAATTATATGGAAAGAAACAATCTTCTATTTAAGTATCAATCTGGATTCAGGCCCAGACACTCCACAACCACCAGCCTGGTAAATTTCATTGACTTTTGTCTTAACGAGTTATTTGTAAATAAAATGCTAGGAATCGTAAGTCTTGATGAAAATTTAACATTTGCAAATCATGTAAAATAAACTGTAAATAAAATAAACCGTGGAATTGGAATTTTGAAATACCTTAGTAAATTTTTATCCATTGACTCTAG
>OFHS01004793.1:0-13085 GCA_900245855.1 Calvadosia cruxmelitensis
CCACTCGTACTCGTACTCGCAAGCCAGGCACTCGTACTCGTACTCGGGGATTTTCTCAAAAGGAACAAGTCTGGTGATATTCAAAGGGTACAAATAGTTGATTCTGACAGAGCTTGGTTCTCAAACTGAAGTGATAAATCGCTCTCGCAAACATGATGTTTGAATAGATCAGACTTAATTAACAATTAATTTTACTGCTAGATTGACATTTACAGGTTAGATTACATAAAACGACACGTCAGAGAAAGCATTTAACTACTTGTATTTGCTTGTGCAACGTGGTTGCAAAACAGTCGATTTTGAAGAGAAACATTGCAATCCAAAAATCTCAATTTTAAGCAGCTGCAGAAAAACGTCAGCTTTGGCAGTCAAATACTGCAACAGGAAACAACCTTGGCTGTTGCTGAATAAACGTCCTTGTGCGAATAATTCAATGCAAGAGGAGAGGGAATGTCAGTCAAAAACCACACAAAAAGTTGGTTGAAAATAAATCTCTATGCACAGGACATGTTTTCACATAATACATTGCCAACTTAAACCATGTAGAGTCCGAAAAAGCAGTGCCCAGGTCCATTCCAGACATTGTGGGCGCTGTGCAATTCAACATGAAGAATATCGCCTTGGTTCAATGGGAAACAGCCATTGGTCGAGACATTCCCTGCAGGGATAAACAGCCAATCAATACATTTGTTGTGTTGTGTAAACTCAAGCATGAAATTGGCAATTGCAAATGAATCTGGGTTGCAATAGTCAACCTGTGGGCTGTGATCATAGCAATAACGTTTAAATTTTAATGTTTAACGGTTGAATTACTTGTACTACCCTTGCTGGAAATTTCGATCTGTGTTCCGACCTCCGTCCTTTTTTCGCTGGTAGCAAATATTGGCAAGAGTTGATATTCAGAGGTTGATGTATTTGGTTCTTAATGTCTCATTGAAAAGATCTTTCTGCCAATCGCAATTTTTCATTGAGCTCTAACTAAATGTGAAATATCAAACTTGGCATTAGTAGCGCTTTATATCTGTGGTATGATGTTGTACAGTTGAACCAGCCTGTAAACGTAATGTCATCTAGAGAAGGACAACTTGACTTAAAGGACCCGCTACGGGTCCTTGTTCTCTCCAGGAATTCACCCTTTCTCCATACCCCCTGTCCGAGGCTGTCCCCTACACACTTTCAAATCATAACCACTTAATTACGTGAATATGTTGTTACAGTGAAACCATGTTAATTATCACCATGATCGATGGCACTTTAGTTGAGAAAAATAAACCAAGCTCCGTCAGAATCAACTACTTTGACCCTCTTAATTAATATCAATATATGCTTATTACGATTTGTGACTGGGAAACCGTACTTGATATTAGAGAGATTGCACATACTGTAGGCTACCCATAATCCTACAAATGGGAACCGATGTTCTATGAACTAACTTATAAGCCATGACAAACTTTTGTTCAATTCGTTCTCAGGATAGTTACTGCAATATGTACAGTTCATGTCCTCAAAAATGTTCCTATGAAACTATTTCCTTTACTGTTTCTCTCTTAGTATATTCCTGTTATAGGGTTATTATGTCATCAAAGCATACAGTCCATTTCGCCGATAGCGGCTCCGCCATTATAGGAATTTTGCCCGCCAATAGCAGTGAATGTTTGAAGTCCCAATGATCGTTTCGGTTTGCCTTCGCTAAATATATCCGCCAATTACCAGTGTCGCCAATAATGTTTTTTTTTTCTATTTCGGTGCTTAATTCTGGCCCCAGAACACAAATAATTTGCAGAACTGCTTTTTGTTATAATAAAACAAAGGATTACGTTATTTTCATTGTTTTGCCTATATCGGTTTCGCCAATAACGGTCCCCAGCGCACCGTTATGGGCGGAGTTGATAGTACATACTTTCCCATATACCATCAAACAATTTATAATTTATTGCTAACAAAATCATTTTATACTGCACTTACTGCGAAATACTTGTTTTGATTTTTGGATTCTCTAAACAATTTTGACATGTATTTACAATTCTCTACTGAACTAGAGAATGGGACAGGCGGACTCTGCACATTGTGAAATATCTATAGAGATTTGTCCTGGCTTTCTTGCGAAATAAAATTGAACACATCAAAGAATGCATTATACTTGTTAGCAAGTAAATAAAATATGTATCACCTGTATGTTACCAAGTAAAATAACATAAATATTTATAAAAAAAAATAAAATGATTGCTCGGCACAAGAGGCATTTTGATTGATGCACCAACAAATATTTCCGAAACTAAGCTACCTTCAGTGTCAATTCCCTTAATTGACTGAGCCACCAGTAAGACATCGTTGCCATTTTTCTTCACCACGTAGCGGCCAGTTGTTGGACTGGGATTGAACCAAATCTGGCAGTAGACAAAATAAATGCCTGAGGCAGGCACTTTTAGAGTTCCACGGTCGAATTCCACGCCACCAGACACATGGCCATGTTTGGAGTAGGGAGACCAAATGTCGATAGCTGAAAAGCACACAAAAAATAATAAAATAATAATTATTGTTGCGTATAGTTATAACTTGTCAAGTAACAGGTATCATCAGTTATTTTGCGCAACCCAAAAGCAGAAAAGGCGAATCAGCACATCATTGTTTGCATAGCTAGGTGGAAAGAAATCTCTCGAAGGGGGGCTCCTTGTTTCCTACATCGAGCGTTTCTTGCTTGGTTTGGCAATAAGATTACGTGGTTTTGGACCTATTGTAACATCATTAAAATCTGTCAATTCACGGTAACTAACAACCAAGTAAACAAAACAAGGAATTTGTAGAAATTATGATCAATCAAGGTCATTCGAGTAGGTAATGCAACACAATGAAACAAGGAGAAACGATTCCTACCTCTGTTTGGATCGAGAGAAACAGACGAATCTTGAGTTCCTTCAATATGAGCTGAAGGTTTCTGTGGAAATCCAGGCTGAGGGTACGTTGGAGGTGGAAAATAGCTCATGGTGGAATTGGAAGAGCTTCGTGGTTCGCGTTGATCTGACTTGGGAAGCTGAGCTGACACGAGGAAGCAGGAACTTTGACAAGCAAGTGGCACTGTGGCAGGAATGATGACTCCACACGACTCCAACAGACTTTCCCAGAAAGCTGAACCGGATGTACGTAGTTCTATTTTGAGCAGATAAAGGGGCGGGAGCATTTCCCTGATCACAGCAGAAAATTATTCATTTTATTATTAATTATTTTTGACTTTGTTATTATTTATTTTATTTCAGATAATGAAGATATCTGATGTGTAATTTGTGGCTTCCATTTTTTGTACTTTCTTAAGTTTAGTATGAGCAGATTTTGATGTTCTCCTGGTTGCGAAAAGTTATTTATTTTTTATTAAATAAATTCATGTCTGGGCACGTGACTTCCTCCCAGGGTCCATCTGTTCAAACGTGAGTTGTTCTTCCGAATACGACTCGAATGTGCTCGCTCGGTTTCTCTTGTTGTGGCTTTTACCAAAGTTGTTCAACTCATTATCATGAATCCTGCTGTACATTACCCGTTCGTGAAAAACCCAGAGCAGCCGCCACAATACACACAGCGACCTTCTGCTCACATTGAGGCGACGAAGGACGAAAGCGTGTCGATTGGCGCAGCTGTTGGTAAGAGATAACGTACAGACAGAACTTACAGAAGACTGTTTATTATGAATAGAAAAAATAGAGCTATGTCGTCTGTGTTTTTCCTTGTAAATTGTTGCTTGTAACGAAGGCTCTACTTCTAACTGGAATGCAAAGCTTTGCTGCGCTTTCGTTATGCACAGTAAATCCCACACTCCTAAGTCTATATTTCCGTATAAAAGTGAATTGACCTCTGTCACAGGTGAAGACACAAGAACAATTTTTGCTTTGTTTGAGACGCATTTAACCGTATTCTTATCAATGATTGTCAATTTCAAAGATTGTTCTTGGCTGTCAATACTGTAGATTTCAGCTCAAAATCATGTGCCTGGAAACACTTGCATAAGGACATTTTAACATCTTCTATGCAGTGGTAGATACCCCTCTTGACCCCCATGACCTCTATCTCAGTTCATGATGAATCACTTTCTTTGACAGCAATTGACATTTGGTCACCATATTCGCCACATGGACATATCGCAGGAGGTATAGAATACAACAGAGGGACGCTGAAAGTGCCTTCCAGTGGAATATATTTTATCTACTGTCAAATCTGGTTTAATCCAAGCCCAAATGTCGGTCGGTATTACGTCAAGAAGAATGGAGCGGACATTATTATGGTATCACAGTCAATTAAAGGCACAAAGACTGAAGGTACAGTCAAACCTGTATTAGTGGCCACCTCTCTATAGAGCAGTCACCTGTGTATAAAGACCACTCTTCGTATCCTTAGAATGACATTTTCTGTAGAAATCAACCTGGATAGAAAGGCCACCTGTCAATAAAGGTCATTTTCGTCAGGTCCCAAAGCTGACCAATATAGGCATGTTTCACTGTATGGTGTCGTTTGCAAGAACGTCACTTTCTATCACAAGACATCCACATTATTAAAATTTTATTTGACATATCTTTAGCTAAAATATTCTAAATTGGCTGTGTGCCATTTTAATTTGCAATTAGGCCTACTGACACTCTCCCAGCAAAATGAGACAAAATACATGTGTGGATAAGCTCCATGCACAGGGCTTCCCTGATCTTGAGAGAAGGTTCCCATGGTGACTGCAGGTTAAACGGGTTTTGCGCTCATCCGAGTTGCGCTGAACGGGTTACGCTGTATTTACAAAGATTATATCAGACACCAATGCTAGTACACTATCATTGGATGGTGACTTTGTCGACGTTTCATTGTTCAATGGCAGATGCAGAACAGCTTGTTTTATGACTAATTCAATAACTGGTGCCTGTCCATCAAGATTGAGAGTCCATTGAGCGTGAACATGGTCTGCCACGACCACAACTGCTACCTGCTGGAATCATTTGGATAAGGTCACTGGTTGCATCCGAGTGGCGAGCAAAACCACCACCCCACTTATATTGCTGCTCAATTACAGAGAAAGATGCCTGTATTTCAAAATGATAAAATAATAAAATTCCCCTTCTTAAATATTGTAGGGAATCTTGTTGAATTGTTCTTATATGATCTTTTCAGGGAATGTTGTAGCAAATGGTTGTTTCCCGCTAAACAAGGGAGACATCATTCATGTTGAGCTGACCAACCCACATCGCGTATGGAACGGACCTGGGCACTGCTATCTGGGCATGTACATGATCTGATTGTCTCATTGCTGCACACTACAATGCACAGAGAACATTATTCGCTGCTTACACAAGCCATTGCAGATTGTGTTATTATTCTGTCACAGATTGTGTCTAGAGCTAGGCCATCAATTAACATGGCAGCGTGGTTTGTTTGTTATTGTTTTAACATCAATCAAAATGAAGTTAAAACTCCTGGGATCGGTCCCAGTTTTTTCCCTGCTTGTTGTTATAGTTACAGTTGACATAAAATGTGTGACCATTATTGTAATATTTGAAGAGTTTTGAACAAGGTTTTAGTGAGTTAAGCAGTTGTTAATGTTTGTAGTTGTCTTTTAAGACTGTGTTACTCTATTTTTTGTTCTGATGAACTTCATTCCGTTATTTCTTATCTGAAAATCAAAGATATCAATTAAAACAGTTTATATACGTTATACTGTTAACCCTTGTCCTGCTCATAAAACTAGCTAAACAAAGACTTGAAGTAGCTTTATGGATTGCTGATTGGTTGATCACCAGGGACTAACTATTTGATTGGTTAGATGTTGCTACTTTTGACTTTCTTTGAAAACGTGTATACACGTCAATAGCAGGACAAGGGTTAAGTACAGTGTAACCCTGTTCATAATATCGCCTCAATTTATATCACAACCCACTTAATTAATATCACTTCAGTCATCAGTTTGAGAACCAAACAATTATCGGTGGGCAAGTTGAGTGCCTGAAACAGAGAAGAAGCTGCATTTCTGACCGAGAATATTAACGAAAATCATATGTTTGAGCAAAGTAGCGCTGCTTGAAGAAATCTGCATCGGTATCAAATCCAACTTTCTCCGTATTCCGAAATCAGAGACATCAACCTTCCCCAAACTTGATGTTTCCAACATGGTAGCTTGTGAAAATGATCTAAATTGTAAACGGAAAACATCAAATATGAAACAACCAGCAAAACAACATCGTTGAACTTATTTGGCTACCTTGCCATTCATGAAAAGATCAGAAATACAAAGAGCCTTACACAGCAACAACTCAAGATCAAACTAATTCAACTATCCGTTATCAATTCCTGATACAATCAGATAACTTAACATGTTGCAGTACAAGCTTCGTTGTTGAGTGTTGACTATTATATCTGTTTGGTTTGAATTGGCACATTCCATCGTCGAAATAAAACTCCATCTCATTCAAATGTAGAGGAGCAACCAATCCTGGTATTGGTATGTTTTATCTGCATTGTAAACCGCCGCAATGGACATATGCATTTATAATCGCCTCCATTGCAAAGCTTGGATGACAGTCTAGCAAACGGTATGCTAGCAACGGTTATTTCCTTATCGCTGCCCTTTTTCCTGTCAATGCCTGGAAACCAGATTTGATGCTGGCCACAGAACATCGAGACCCACACGTTTCACATTGAAGAAAGAAGAGGCGAGTTTCTTTTTGCAAGCTAGTGTCGGGAGAACGACACGTATGACAAGTGACGTATTCCTCTGCAAAGTCAGACAACAAAGATATTAAAGACTTTGTTGAATTCGCCACAACAATTGAATGGCAATCTAAATGTTGGTCTAATTTTGAGGTGTTGAAAACAATCTTACAAAATATTGTACAGGAAAAGAGTTGAAATGACGTCAATTAAATGATTTAACGTAATGAACTCACTAATGTAGCGACGCAGGACGTTTTCAATTTGCTTTTGTTGAAATCGACCCTTGATAATCAGTTGATTTGTGCCATCGACAGAGCCACTAGAGAATAACAGTCAAAAGTCATGTTTAGAAAATAATCACTCCAACGACCAATGGGAGATAGTTAAAAGGTAAGGAACTGTGAAGAGGAAACACTTGAAATCCATAGTACAGTAATATAGTTATTACCTTGTACCCAACTCTGCCAGCAGAAAAGCAAGGAGATGTTTAGGTTGACGATGGAGTATCCGGCATATTTCGGGGAAGTTCACAAATGAAGTCTTTTTCGTTCCTATCCTCACGACTTGCGGTGGCTTCATCACAAACTTTCTTTTTCCACCTTCAACCATGTTTGGATTTTTTGCACGCATGATGTCAAAAACCCTTTGCAGCAACTGAAAAGCAAGTAAGAAAGAGCACATTATTAAATCTATCTCTACAGTAGCTTGTCTGCTAAGCTTTGGAGCATTTCTACAGTCAGGAGCGTGTACAACTGAGTAACAGACACTGTGACGTAGCAGAAAATCTTTGCAAAGAAACTCAATTTGTTCCATTATGTACTGTACAGGCTCTCATTAATAATAATATATATTTTTCATTTCTATAAAAATGGTCTCAAGATCATCAGATCAGTCTGACATTGTACTACAAGCATTACAAGCATACATAACCCTGTAGAAGCGTAATCGGGTGGAAGGAAAGCAGAACATCTGCAAGACAAGACTTTTCCAATCTGTCCTCGAATGCATTGGTTTGTGAAAGAACTTGGGTGGAAGGGTGGAAGGGCAGAAAAGCACATCACAATATAAGACTTTTCTAATCTGTACTCGGATGGATCGGCCTGTGACGTGTTAGCATTACACTAGTGGAAAACTGAAGGCTTTGACATTATTGACATGTTCTAAAGACTAGACCTATAGAAACACCACAACAGAGAGAAGACAGTATGGTTGACGTTAATTGACATTGGTGTCAATTGTACCTCATCGTAAGTGTAATCCTTGTCATCATCTTTGGGTGTTATGCCAGCTTGCGACTCTTCTGAAGATGTAAAAAGAAGATAGCTAGATAGGCACATCATAATTAATGTGAAGACAAAACAACTCTGAAATCACGATTTTATAGACCATCAATCGACCACGATAATAACCCTTGTCCTGCTATTGACGTGTATACATGTTTTCGAAAAGCAATCCAAAAGTAGCAACATATAACAATCACATAGTTAGTCCCTATAGCGATCTGAAACCAATCAGCAATCGATAAAGCACCTTCAAGTCTCATTTAACTAGTTTTATGAGCAGGTCAAGGGTTAATATGAACGATAGCAAGCCACTATATACAAACACTAGCAGGTCAATGAAAGGTTCTAATTCTATGACTTGAAAACAACTTACCTGCTTCAGCACCATCAGCTTCATCTGCTTCTTCTGATTCCTTCTCAACTTGAGCCTATATATACAATCACAGTTCAATGTATCAACAACGTTGCATCAAAAAGCTCACAGCTCCAATACGATAAACGAATAACGTGCCATTCTGCTACAGTGACACCTGTCTATTAGAGTCACCTGAGGGACCTAACAAAAATGACCTTTACAGACAGGTGGCTTATCTGGCCAGGTTGATTTCTATAGGATGTGTCATTTCTGGGTTATAAAGAGTGGCCTTTATACACAGGTGGCTGCTCCACACAGGTGGCCGATAATACAGGTTTGACTGTACCTTCTTTGGTTTCTTCTTCTTTTTCTTGGACAAGGCAAAACTAAAGTTATCATCATCCACTGGAATATCATCTGGTAAAGCAACGTCAGCCGAGGTATCAGCCTTGGGTTCTGGAGCTGGTTCCTGGAAAACAGAAAAGCACCATGACTTGCGATTAAAACTGAATTCAACAACTGGTAAACGCAGCTCAAATCTGCAAAAGTAAGGTAAACACAGATAGCCCAAAGGAGGTTGTTGTGAACTTGCAGCTATAGAATCCACTACCAAGGAGCAAACCATGTCTTCTAAAGAGTCTGTTTAAATGAAAGAGGACCCCTGGACAGCACAATATATATCTGTGACCCTGCATTAGTCGGACGTCCGTCGCCACAGTTGTATCCTAGGTAATTTCTCAGCTGACCACAACAAGGCATATGTTTATGAGCAACGAGATCTTAACAGTCAAGAAGACCTAATGCGCCGCTTTGCTTGAAAGTGAGGGTCCCATTTAAAAGTCTTCCTTTTTGACATGTCATGAAACAATTTGCTTTTACTCGAACACAGGAAAGTGGGCAAATTAAATCAGTAATACTTCAGAGGTGATTGCACTTTGCACAAGATACATAACCGTATTCCAGCGTGTATTATAAGCCATATCTAAGTGTAGCAGAATGAAAGTGAGAATACACAGAATGGAGGCCAACAAAACACTAAGCAAGTATAAATCACATACAATTTTAACCCTTGCCTGCTATTGACGTGTATACACGTTTTCGAAACATTTCAAAAGTAGCAGCATATAACCAAGCACATAGTTAGTCTCTAGCGATCAACCAATCAGCAATCGATACAGCGACTTCAAGTCTTCATTTAACTAGTTTTATGAGCAGGACAAGGGTTAAGCCAACTTTATGAAATTCAAACTGTGTCTTATAATGTTAAAGGCCACAATCCAGTACCACACAACTGAATGTTTGGAACTGCTAATAAAGAGAGCTCATCAAGGTTAAGGGCCTAATGCAAGTGCTTTGAATTGCCTAATTACTGGATAAACAGCTCTGATGCAGCTAAATCAAGCTTGATAACATATCCCTCTTCTGTACTACAGGCTAGGCAATGTAGAAGACTAACTCACAGTTTGGTTGTCCGTGGAGCCATCAAACTCAAACGGTTTCTTTTTCTTCTTCTTTTTCTTTAAATTTGTAAAGTCATCTAAATTGAGGTCTGAAATAGCATGTCAGAAAAACAGTTAATTACAAAATAGACAAGACATCAATTCAAATTGAGATAGCATTCCATGCACGGTGACATCACAAACGTGTTGCTTGGAAGAGAATTAGCCAAATCGTGCCACTGTAACAGGAAGTGCTCTAAGGGACAGTAAGACTACAAATACCATGATAGTTTCTTTTAGAGTTGCAACCGGGGGCACTAGTGGTCAAATCACAGTGGTAAAGAAGATTTTTGAGCGCTGCATCTCATGATCGCAAACACATTCAACTGTTCAACTGTCGTCATCATTAGTGTTGATGGTTGACGCCAATGCCCGGCTGGATATGAATAGATGTGCCATCTCTCACTGTCCTCGGTGACACACATTCAGACGTCACAAAACACAGTTGAATATTTCAAATCGTCAAGTTCATTCCCACAAGTCAATACAGATCATGTTTGCAAGGACCGTTCTAACGTGCTGTCTCTTTCTCAACAGGAAAAACCCTTTCCGAGTGCTTAGTACGTATTTCCACATAATAGCGATGGCAGATGGCAAGAATATAGAAGCTCTCGGAGCATGACTCACGGATAATGCATCCATATAATAATTACAACGTAAATAACATAAGACATGAAATACAGTCGAACCTGCCTTAATTAACGACACCTTTGTTAAGCAGACACCTCTTCTGGCTAACGCGGACAATTGACCCTTTCCCTTAAAGCTGTTGTATCTTTGTGGTTTAAATTTCAAAATCCTTTATATAAATACATGTGTTGTTTTTAGCCTATTTGCTGACTAAATCAGAGCAATTGTTCAGTTCGGTTCACCCGTGTTATATCCGCGAGCAAACACTTTTGTTACACTTCACAGAAATTGTAATGAGACGACAACAACGTCGCTGCTATTGTCGCTCTCTAAGCGTGTCAAGCAATGGTCAATTAACGCCCACAAAAGAAATTTCACGCAAGGATGTTTATTGATTCACTGCATTTCCCTTAACTCTTGTGGAATATTATTGCTCAACTTTAGTCGAGTCATTGTCTTCCTATTGTCTTTCTCGCAAAGCAGCCTAGTCCACGCAAGATAGATGATGTGAGCTTGTGAAGAAAAAAAACACTCCGTCTTCCCCCTCTCATAGCATAGACGTCACGTTACCATGGTAACCGTGAGTCAAAAATAAAGACACACATTGACTTTCTACGAACTAGAAGCCATCTGTTTCTTAGGAACTAAAGTACAATAGTTCACTGGTCTAAATAACTGAATGAGATTTCGTTTTCATCTCCCGTGCTTTCAAAACATGGTCTTCAAACAAACACATTGAAGAGCTAGGAAACAGGATTTTTCCATTAATTAAAACAGTTCATGTTTCATGATGGTTTTTTGAATCCATGTTGCAATGAAGCAGACAAACTATCCATATTATGAACCTGCTAAAGTTGAAGATTGTTTAGGTGCAATATTGTTTAGAAAGAAGTCAGGTTGGACGCAAAATTTGCCAAAATCTACTGTCTGGTTTTAAGAGTAGATTACATGTTTGTAGATAACACACTTGAAGATTCATCTAAAAAGATAGGCCCAGAAACTATGTACTTTGACAAAAGTGGGCGCCTAGACTGGCAAGAATGCTGTACGCAGTAGAAATCTTGGCTATTACACATCTGTAATTGCAGCTATCCACTACACCTAGCATATTTACAAAATCGAATGGATTATCAATTATGTGCGTAGAACGCTGAGCAAGCTGCAAGCACAAGTGTTCCATTATATATATATAATTCGTTCAAAAATTTCCTGCCTTTATTCATCTCGACTGCATATTAGGCCAATGAAATTAGATTAATAGTTTCTCGTCAACGTCCGCGTCTGATTTTGCCTCCGCATCAAAAAATTTCATTATTTACAAAAATATCAATATTTTCTAAATAAAAGGAGAACATTTAAACATCAATATCTCGTTTGTCGCAATGAGCTGCTTCTGACCAACTTTGGGTTGTGCCGTATTTTCAGGGTTGCATTGATGACGGAAAGGAAAGGAGCAGATAAAAATGAAAATGTGCGTATGATAAAACTCCACAGGGTGCATTGTGTACAAAAAAGGACAGGGGTCTGGATGGTTAACATAGTAAATCGATAATTGAAGTTATTCAAATAAATTTTTCTTTGGTGTCCTTTCACAAATTTTGTGTGGTTGCTTTTAATTTTGTCATGCACTACTGATGTCACTCAACATGTCTGATTCTGTTAGACACAATATACCAGGAACGTGACATGATCTTATTTCAGCGCTACAAGGGTGATAGAAAGTGGTTTTGAAGGTGCGACGAAGCTCGAATTTTCCTAGGTAAAAACTAATGAATAAAGAAAAATGAAATAGGCCCTCCTCAAAATTTGGAAAATGGTTGACGAGAAACTATTAATCTAATTTCATTGGCCTTATTTTGACAAAAACAATGACCTTCAGTTGTGAATTCAGAATTTATTTTAACCTGAGTAGGACTACGTAACGACATATTTGAGCTTGCTTACCGTCAGTTTGCTGTGCAAGATCATCGAGAGGCACGTCGTCCACAGCAGCAGGCTCCGAGCTAGCAGGAGTTGGAGTGGCGTCCGAACCATCCAAGTCCAGAGGCACTTTCTTCTTTTTCTTCTTCTTCATAGTAGGATCAAACATCTAAGTTGCATAAAAACAACAACAATTTATGGTACACTGTAGGAGACGGCTCAATTCAGAGCCTCAGACGAGTAAGGAATAAGGTCTAGCGTCTAGTGACAGCCGAAAGAATTTAGAGTGTGAGACGGCGACGCGAGCAGCCGAGCACTGAAAATTGCATCTCGCAAATACAAGCTTGTAAAGAGAAATACGACAACGATAATCAATTTGAAATTAAAGCATACACAGGTAAATTAAATCTGGAACTAAAAACCTACCAAATCTTCCTCCGTCATCTTGTAAATGTTTTGATTTCCTCTTCACGTTGAAAGTTCTGAACTCCTCGCTCGGTCAAAACGGCTACCATTAGTAAAACCTCTTCTTGAAGTTGCTCACGTTGGGGCCTGGAGAGGAGTAAGAATTGCATCATCCACCGCGCATGCTATTTGGATAGACCGTACTCCGCTGACCACAAGCATTGTGCAGTGATGGACACACAGATGGGTCACTCTCTATTGTTTGCGTGCGGTCTATTGTCTTAATGCAAATGAGCCCGCCATTTTCTTTTAGGCCCT
>OFHS01004794.1:0-13084 GCA_900245855.1 Calvadosia cruxmelitensis
TTTGTAAATTGTAACAAAGCATGTAATTTCTAACTGTTACTTTTGTATGCATCGTTTATATGTCTGAAATATACTCCTATCTATCTATCTATCTATCTATCCCTGCAAAATAGCTCCGATAATTCCCGCATCCGATTTGGTCACATATGTAGGGAAGTGTGTGATAAATTTTCCTAGGTTTCACCTTTTTATGTGTTCTTGTTGCTGCTTTGTTGCCTTTGCTAGTATCCCCATCTTGCAATGCAAAGCAACTACTGTAGGCTAACGTCATTTATGCTGGACGTATTCGTTATCAATAATGCATGGCAGGCATGCCATCGCCAGTAGGAGACTTTTTAAGCTTGGCAGAATTTTGAAGTTTTTGTGGGAAGTTCCTGTATTTGGCATTAATTAATCAAGTGAGCAATGCAATTGATTCAATAAAAGCTTTGATGCAAGAAAGCGAGGATGTGTTGCAAATAAGCGGACAGCGTATTTAGTATTTCTGTCTAAATAGTCCATATGGGAATGGAATTACCTACAGGTATATTATGACATATAGAATGCATAATGGAAGAATAATGAAATTGTTTCCAGAAGATGCAATAGTAAACGTTTGACAGTACAGCAAAGGGTCCCATGTAAGATGTGAGCTACGTGCAGGATTTCTGTCACGTATGGCAACTGAAAGTTGGCAATCTGGAGTCCCTCACGAAAATTGTGTAGGTCCGAAAGTTTATTTACACTTTCCAGCATTAATGAACATCGGTTCCCGATGATCCTGATTCATGTTTGTAAGTCTGGCAATATTCGCGAATTGTTTACAGATATTTATAAATATAAAAATGTGTAAAACATCGAAATGTCACAAACTTTAATCAAGTCCTTCACAGCAATGGTGTAATTCTGAAGTTATGCCAGCATATTGTTAGTTTTCATTGTTTCTCTCTGTTATATGTTATACATTTGTTTCTCACCACAGGTATAATCCTGACAATTTGACCACCTTGGAATCATATGTCCAAATGCAGGTAAGCAAGCAAGCAGAACACTTTCTGTTTATGATACAATTTAGAACGGGGCCTTGTCATCTACTGAGAGTAGGACTGTTGATATTACTTCTTTTAATGGAAAATATATAAATGTTTAATGTGAGTGAATTAAGGTAAAGTCGATCAGTTGTTCGATTACCAGCGTTGCCTCGAGTACTGTGGCAGTGTGGTGTTGCTATTTGTGCAGTACTCATCTCCGATTCACAGCCGATAGAGGCAGAGGCAAGCACCTCTATTGGAGGGAGCCGGCCACAGTCCTGTCTTCTGTTACCCTGCGCACAATCGCTTGTGCTCCCCATTGCAGCAACCCATGAGAGGGTACCAGGCTGGATTTGACCTCGGCAGGATTCGAACCCTTGATCTTTCAATTGAGAGCTCGGAGCTCTACCGACAGGACTAGCACGCCAGAATATGAATAGGAAGCCAACATGTCAGTAACTTGTGTCCTTTGCATCCCTCAGTGGTTACAACCACACAAGTTACAAATTACAGCAAATGTTTGCTAAGAGTCACGACTAATTGGAATACTTTAAAAGGCATTTTTGTCGCGTAAAAGAGTAAAGTCTGTGCATTGTCAAACAGTTTGATGTCACAGCAGGCTTGAAGAGTGAATTCTAACAGTAATGCAATAAACAAGGATAGCTGAAGCATGTAACCTTTTATGAGGCACACCAAACACAACACACTGAATCACTATCTCACTTGTATTGTGTGTATTCTTCTAAAGGCATTTGAAAACACATACAACCTGGATGCAAATCTGGCTGTCTTGAAATTGTAAGTTTCTTGTCAGTTGTGTTTGTATTTTGTTCTAATGTTCTTCGTTTGTGGCCTTAAAACATTTTCCTGATTGACCTGCCTTGTTTTCTGTAGATACCAATTCAATCCTGCTCTATTCAAGGAGACGGTTGCCACTCAGATATTGCTCAAAGCCCTAATGAATTTGCCTCATACTGACTTTGTTTTATGCAAGTGCCTCATCAGTGAGGAACACGTATCCTTTGAGACTGTTCTGTTATAGCTGATTTATTGTTTGTCACACCTGTCATGTGCACAGACTTAGGCACTTAAATGAATCCCCTTATCCTCGAATGGCATTCACTAGAGATTTTTGCACTCGCCACTCGTACTTGCATTTGCAGAAGTCTTATCTGCCACTCGTTGTCATACTCATAGAAATTTGGCACTCACCACTTGTATTTACCAGGCTGGCACTTGTACTAATACTTTTGCTTTCAGTTTCCTCCAAAGGAACACATCTGATCTCTTTTACCATGTCTTGACTGACAACAAAATCAGCAAAAGCGCTCAGGAGTGAGGTCAGTCCTATTTAGAACAGAGCACGCACTGACGACAGGCTGCGCCCCATCAACACTTTTCTAACAGCAGAACTGAACTATATGGAAATTTTCTTTTGTAGAAACGCCGAAGTGCTGAAGTGCATTTCCAGTTAATATTTCTGCGTCTTTTGAGAATGTTTTTCATTCTCTCGAGGCCAAACAGAAGCAGCAAGTGTCCACCAAATAGCAGGGCAAATGAGGGCGAGCGCTGCATTTCCCGAGCAAGCTGCTCCGCCAGACCGGTTTTCATAGCTTCTCATTTATCGATGTAGCCCCTTCCAAACTCTAAAGGACACATCAAGGAAATAGCATCAGAAAACGACTGACTCTCTCAAATCAACAGTATACAGAGAGCTTGTTGAACGAGAATTCTTTATGTCTGTTGGTCGCGCTGCTGCCTTCTCAACGGCATTAAATTTCTCAAAGGGCTGTCCACAAGCAATAGCAGGAGTTCCTTGTGAAAAAGAAACTGTTTTGATTTCTGTCTCTGCTTCTACCGAACTAGACATCACATTTTATCAAGAGAAAAGTTGGATTAGCTTTTGTACTTTTTTATGAGAGTTGAGAATTAACGCAGTAGGAACTTTAGGAAGCGTCTTGTAGGTTTATTTTACCTTGTTACACAGACGAGTAAGCTATTCAAATTGTACTTCTTTGTCACTTGATTGCTTTAATTTTACTTACGTCAAGGTAACTTACGTGTAATTGCATTGTTGCTAGAAATCACTGTCCATTAGATATCCACCTGTCTCTGTGAGCAAGTGGCCTTCAGTTCCACCAACAGTCACCGGGCTCATTGCTGTAGATTAAGACAATGTTATTGAGTGCTTCTATTGTCCCCTTCCTTGACATTTTATCTAGCAACAACTGGAGAACATTGCTAGGGTTGTTGAGTTGTCAAAACGCTTAGAGATGTGCCGCTTCAAAGAATTCTGGGTGAGGCTCTGGACATTCTACAGTTTTTGCTTTTGAATTTTAGCTTGCAGTTGCTTGGAGTGGGACGTACCACATCCAAGGAAAATTAACTGAATGCAACGTGTCGACTGTGCAATTGCATCAACTTGCTTTCTGATACAAATACTCTGTTTTGCATCAAAGGATTTTGAAGCTCTTTTATGTGTACTTCATTGCAGAAAGACATGGCGGAAAGCAGTGACTTGATTGAAGGTGTGCAAGGATTCAGCGACTCTATCAGGAAATGTGAGTACATACATGCTGTGGAGACTGAAGCAAGTTTGTTTCTCGTGAATTGCTCACAACTGAATTTATGGTTAAGTAAAAAATTATACATCTTTCGGCATCAGTATTGTTTCTTTTCCTTGTAGACATCTCCTCTGTCATTACAATCACATATGAGGTCATTGACAGAGCCTCGCTCTCCGCCCTTCTTGGTGACATGCCAGGTTTGTAAACCACTGTTTTGACAGTTGGGTAAATCTCTGGCTGGCCTGAGTTTCTAGCTTGGCCATGTCGAAGCGTCAGCTTGTTAGTCAATCCTCAAGTTTCTTACGTTACATCTTGGAAAAGTTCAACATTGCTCAACCTTTCAAATTTCTTACGGTTACGGCAAAAATCAACATTTGAATAGCCTTAATTTTCTTACATTACTGCTTTAGTAAACCATTCTTCGCATTGCATCAGTCCTGTATTACATCTCATACTTGCTGGAGACAAGTAAGCACTTGAATGGTTGCACTTAGAACCTTTTTTACTAATTGCATGTCAGACTGTCATTGTGATGACTGACACCTGTCGCGTGGTCATAATGTCAGCTTTCGAATGTCATTGATAGATTTGGTAGCTAATGAGCTGTTATAGTTTGCACTTCTTAGCATTGTCCCTTCCGAATCTTGCCCTTTCTCCTATGTTCATGTTTATTCATTTTCTGCAGCACAAGATCTGGACAAATGGATTACAACATTCAACTGGGAGGTAAAAGATGACACGACCGTGGCTATTGCGAACCAAGAAATGATTGTCAAGTCGAAAAATATCAAAGAGAAAATCACCTTTGAGAGTAAGCACATACTGTATGTGTGATTTCTTTATTCACGCCATTGTGTTACCCGTTTGGAAACCAATGTGCTATTTATAATTGGTAATTCGGGGGGCCCCTTTATGGGTGAAGGGTAGATCCCCCAAATCTGTCTTTGAAGGTAGCTTGATTTTAGCCGTGTTAGGCAGTGCTGGGAATAACTTCATTACAAGGAATCACTCCCCTTCATCGAGTAGCTTGTAATCGTCTGGCTAACAAGTAATATTTCACTTAATCACTTTTGGCTAGCACTCTCATGGAAAGTTTTTGCATAAATAGCTTATAGAATTCGATGTAAATGTAGTTTGTTTCCACGAAAATGCAAGCAAAATCATCTCTTTTGCTTTTCAGTTGTTAGGCAGAAGGTAGTGCCTACGGATCGAGTTCAAAACTAGCTCTCACTACCCATATGCCATAACAAGCAGCGGCTCAGATTGCAGTTTCCAATGGAGCAATTCCTGTACCAATGCATGATTTCCTTTGATAATTGCTATATGTATAAAGATATTTCATTTCAGAAGTAATTGCAAAAACGTTATTACCGGTACTAGCTAGTATTGTGGAAATTACACAATCACTGTTTTTCTGCTACCTGACTTGCATTTGGTATTTAAATATTCTCTTGTTTCTTTTGTAGATATGTCATCGATAATCCGCTCTGCTGTTTGAGTATCACTCCTATGAATTGAGCTGTAAATTACTTTGAAGTCACAACAAGAGTTGTTTTTGAAGTCACAACAGTCTGAAGTCGTTGTTTCTCTGTTTGGTCAACTGTTATCAGGAGGAAGGCGAGAGGCATGGTTATCCTGCACATGGACTGGGCTTATTGTAACTTTGGTGAAAAAGAGTCTACATGGCAAGCATTTTGACGTACCAATGATCAAAACCCATCTTTAGAATTGTTCCAGGCTTGCGATTCAAAAACAAGATTTTGACAAGACGAATCACAAGCATGATTTTGTTTTGTGGTGTTCATTGGTTGACCAGGGTCGAAACAATAGCACCGAAAGCAAAAGAGAACCTGCATGCTATGGGTTCCGTTATTGGTCTGTCATAGTACGTCACATTGCTTGTCATTGCGCAAACTGCTAGTTTACCCAATCAAAACTTCAGTCTGCAAATCAGGCTAGAAGGCATGCTGGCTGAGTTACTTTATGCATGACAGTTTCATTGATTGAAAAATAATCAAGAAGATATGGCAAGATAAGAACAACATCAATGTGGCTGACGTATGACAACGGTTGTCAATGGCTTTATTTCAAGGCCTCATCTTGCTAATAACAAGCATCATTTCGATGGTCTAAGCAACATCTTTGTTGCATCATTAGTTTCAAGGTGACGTCTCGTCTGGGCCATTCCAACCATCACCAACAATCCTCACTTGTACTGAAAAACAAAAAACATGCTGGTAAAATCAAATAAATAAGTTCTCCAAAATATTGAAAGACAGAATGAAGTGAAGAACGTTCTGCGTGGCATTAATTTTACAACAACTGTGATTTGTATAAGCTTCCGTAAACCCAGTATTTCAACAGCAAACTGTTCACAGTTTGCTTCACCACAGGAGTAAATGCAGAAGGAAAATACTGCAATACCTGGCAAATGTTTACAAGGTAATTCAATTTCTGTAATGTTAGTCTTCCACAAAGTTCAATGTTTTTCTTAACACCCTGCTGTTATATTTTTACAGCCCAATACACTTGAAATACTATAACTTAGGACAGTTACAAATCAGCAGCTAAGACAGGAGATGATGTAGCCAAGGATCTATATCAGCTGCCAAAAAGAAGAGCAGCTGTCTCAAATCCTGGCATTGATCTAGCAAGCATATTAGGAAGAGACAGGGCATATAATTAGCCGTGCCTCAGCTGGAATCTTGCCAAGTTCAAAAGATCTGAAACATGCATCAACAGTGCTTACCAAAGCAAAGAAGCTTGAACTAGCTAGCTACCTATTAGATGTGAATAAATTGAACAAGTGCAGTCCCAATGTATGCTAGGATTTCAGTCAATTGACCTCTCCCACATGTGATGCCAACATAAATATATGTTTTGAAGTGCGTACAACATTCGGAAAACAGCTTGTACAGTGCAAGCTCGTTAATATACTATGGCTTTCCAGCAACAAATTTTCACAATAGATAAGCAGTGATATCAAAAGGGTTGTAATGGTTGATTCTGACAGCATTGGCAAATTTGAATATATTGAATCTCAGTAATATGCCAGGCCAAGCACAAGCCCGGTGTCAATAGCCTTACAGGTCTCAAACGTTCAAGTTTTACAGCCTTTTGCCTATTACAGGAAGCTGTTGACAATACATATCTAGCAGAGCATAATATTGATGATAACTAAAGCATCGCATCTTACTTTCTTGAAGCCAATCGCAGGAGCATACTCTCTGAAACATTGTCTGCACATGTGCAGTCCGTATTTCCTAATCAGACCATGACGGTTAGAGCACACTCGGCTGCAACAAAGAAAAGCAGATTAGCAGAAGTAAAACAAAATATGCACCAGCAAGCCAGTAGTAAGCCAAAGAAAACAATCCTACTGCCGACAACGGGAAATATATTAGGTGATTTGCAATCGTGAATAGTTTTTCTTTAAGGAAAATAACACAGTTCAGGAATTCTTTGTCTTCCTTGCTAACAACTGTAAACTGTGTTGGTAACTGTCCGGCTCTCAAAATGTATCACAGTGAGTTTTCAAGGGTATTCCGCATGTATAGGCTTATTGTTGGGAAACAAGTCCTTTGCAGCTTGCTGTGCAAACAAGGCCCTGGTAACTGCACAGGGGCTTTGATACAACGTTGTGGATATGTATCCGACACCGGAATAAAAAACATTTCCACAATATATAAATTATACATTTTTGTCCTTTTCATTTCTACATAGTGTGGTAGCCTCATTTGTATGTGGAGGTTGATATCACATCCCCACTCACTGTAAAATATTCAGTCTGAAATAATTACTGATCAAGTGAACAGTGTCGTCATTGCATTACTAGAAAACATTACATGGCGCAGTAGATACTTGATGATACCACGACTTTATGTTATCGCACTGTGAGCTGTTTGGAGCCTATATTATACAATGCCGAAGACCCGCAAGTCGAAGCATGTTCCTGTCTTTTGATTGCAACTAAAACAAAAAACCGAATTTGTTCTTTAAGTGACTATCAACATACCATAAACTTGAACAAAAAAGGAGAAATACGACGAAAAGAAACACTGCTAACCTCAGGATTCGAACCATTAATAAAATGGGCCAACAGAGGCTGCCCATTCCAACCCACTACTTTGACAGCTAAGCTAACGTTGCTGCTGAGATTTTAAAATTTAACACTTTATTTATTTTAGAACAATGCAACTACCGGTAACCCAAAATTTTGCAGTAACCCTATTATTGACCAAATGCTAGTGTTGACCCCTACCAACTTCAATCTTTGAACAAAATCGAGCATGTGCTGCAGCCCTAAAATCCAAACCCTACCCTAGTTCCCAGTATGTAAACTTCTACTTTTGAGCGGGGAACGCCAAATTTCTGCTCCTACGATTGCGCGGATTTTTTCTCTATGGTGACGTAATTCACACTTGCTAATTCAATTTATTGGCAATATTGTGCGGATAGAATTTTTTCGACATGCGCGGCACGGAATTTCAAAGCTGGCTTCGCGCAGGGAACCTACTTTTCATACTGGCCTAGTTCTTGTCCTACGGACCACGCAATTTGCCAGACAAGTAGCCATTTGGTTATATATCCGAAAATGCCGGAAAAATATCCACTACGTTGAAACAAACAATCAGGAACGATTGAATAAATATGACCATCGGTGACAGTGCCTTCCTCTTTCATATTGCACACAGCTCACAAACGACTCTTTGTCGATTAAACCGCTGTTTAATCCACCAAGGAAAGCACGGGCTGATTACTCAAACAATAACACACATAAAAACTAGAGTAAGTTCACAGTCATATATTCGACTTTAAGTAGTCTTAAGTGGTCAAGGGCATTACATGGCATCAAATGATTCAGATCAAAGGAAACATTTCTAAATCAACTGCAGAATTAAGCTCCTGGTCTACTGCTACGCGAGTTTCGACGACCCTAAGCCATATTCACCAAGCGTAAAATTCCAGCGTCACAATTCCAAGTACAGTACACAGATTGACAGTGAGTGTGGTACGCCTAGCCTCTTTGCTGAAGACTAAGCGAGTTAGCCAGACCGGGAAGCTCAAGGCTGTGTGAGTAGGTTTGCTTAACTGTAACTTTTGAGACGTACTTTCCATGCAGTAATTAATGCTACATATCATATTGATGGTCAAGCCTTCTTGTAACAATAATTTGAAGGTTTTAACTGAAATAGCCTGAATTAAACATCCACTGAGGCTTCCAAGTGACCAAGTTTTAGGGTCATGGAAACTTTTAAAAGCAATATTTCTACAGTTTTACGGGAGCAGAAACTTTTGAAATATAAAAAAGTTGAAAGTTCGTTTTCTTTAGAGTTGTTTTTTTCTCACCATTTTCTGGAGCCAGGTCCATATTGTCTTGGATGACTAAACCAAACGTTGGAGTGCACCATTTTTGCGAAGCGTTCACATCGAAAGAGAACGGCATGGAGAACGACACCGACGCATGATGGGAATGGTTTCTCGTTTTGGCAAGATGGAAATTGGAAGGAGGCTGTAAATAATTTCTTTCTTCATTGAAGCTCTTCCTAAAACTATTTTTATGCAGTACTTGCTAATAAAACAGTGCGTGAAGTAAAAATGTTGTGAATAAATACTACAAAACTAACTGTGCAAAACGGCCAACAACTTAGAGCACTTTTCCATATACGGACCTTACGGTTGCTCTATTGAACCTGCATGTGTGAAAAGGATATTTAATTGAGTAGTAAAACAGTACATCTCGATGACTATGGCACGATATACGAAGTTTGAAGAATAATCTTATTCATATTTCAATTTCTATTTCAATCCCCCTTCGCTTGCATCTTTATTTCCGTTTCAGACTGCGTTCCTCTTTCTAGGGACTAGGGCGACTGACGTAATTTTTCATGCCTAAAAATAAATCTTGTCCCTGATATAAATACACGTTGTCTGGAAAGGTTTAGAGATGGAAGCTTCCTCTGCTTCTGTAAGATTTCCAAGTTCATTACAGCTCAAATGGATGCTGACAGCTCATTGGCGACTAAAAAAGGCGCAAGAGTGGACTTGAAACCTTACTACAGCCAAAGCGATGATTTTGTGCGATATGAAAGCGAGAAGTTGCTGGCAGATTTGCAAACTCTGGATGGCTGTGAAAAGGCAAGTGACGAGGTAGGTCTGGAAGCTGCCCGAGGGTTGTTGGTAAACAGCAATAAGAAAGCTCCCTGTAAATACGTTTACTTGGATGATAAAATGGCTATTTATAGACTGAAGTTTTTTCTGGAATCATGCTTCAATTTGATTCACGTCAAAAAATAAAAATCTGAATCTTTTGCGATATTGTTTACTGTTCTGTTGCTGTTACTGTACAAGGACAAACTGATGCAATTGCAAATCCCACTCAAATATAGATCGGAAAATTGTTTGCTTAAAACGTTCCTCTAATTCCTTGTTGCATGCAGGAGGCAGCAGGTCCATGCGGGATGATAGGCCTACGGGTGGGCACGTTTGCATTTGATTGGGAGTGGGGTGGGGTGCTTAGGATGTACCCCAGGCACAGCCATCATGGTTTATTGTGATCCTGCTAAAATTTGTAATTATTATAGGCCGAGACGCTTTGCTACGAAGTTTCAAGGGCGCAATATAATTATACTGAAAGTTAATCATTCAAGTCGAAGCGAAATTAAATCACTGGAAAAAAAATGTTTTTCAGATATCGCAGCAAAATCCCTCGAAAATAATACAACAATCCTGAGAAAAGATACCAATAATATTTCAAATAAGCAAAGATATCCTGGAAAAAAGCAAACTAAATTGAAGGTGTCTTATAGGCCTAACAAACTCACAAACTTTGAAGTAATTAGAAAAATGTGCACTTATTGAGAAGTGACTTGCCCTTCCATTAGTGTACTACTGGAATCGCTAAGTTGGACATTTGCCAAGTTTGTGACATTTATAAGGTTTAGTTCGGTCTAGTCTAACGTACCCTTTATCCAGTGGCGTAGCCAGCTGCGAAGCAGCGTCCTGCTCACCGCCGGAGCCGAAAAATTTTTTGGGGTTGGGGGCGTGGCATTAGGGCTGGGGGTCTCCCCAAACCGTCCATGGTCGCAACATTTTAATATTTACTTCATACTGTAATTCTGTAACTTGGCATAGCATGGCAGCATTGATGAATGTCATGTAAAAACTGGTTGTGCTTTCCTACTCAGTGAATTTTTCTGTTTCGAGTGGTGTGCTGTTTGGGATTGCAATATCTATTCCAATAATATTACCAAGTAAAGGATTAAATAACGGTGAACAGCTTTTATATGATTTTGGTCAGGAACGTTGAGAATTTTCCTTCTGGAGAAGCTTCTTTGTTTACGCGAATACGCGGCTATCTGCGCCCGCCAGTTCCCATAGCAACGATTCTATTCTGGGTGCAAGTGTGAGATGTCAGATGACGTCGAGCAGAGAAGAGAAACTGACCAGAATCCTGCTATTTTGCGTCACGAGAGAATAGCAGGATTTTGGAATTCAAAAGAAAGGATGGAGGGAGGCTTGGAGGGAGGCAACATTCCACTTTTTGCCAATCACAGGACGATCACGTGACCTTTCCTCCTGCTTGCCGCAGAGGAGCAGGACGGATCTGACGACGTTGTCGGCAACAATGCAAAGGCACCCGAACCCATTCAATTGAGATGGTAATTAGGCAACGTAAACAATAGTTTGGCTCATGTTTATGCCACGAGAGTCAGGCTGTCAAAGTTCTGAGTGTTTTCCTCGGGGAGCAACAAACGAGCCAAAGAAAACAATGACATGCTGCCTTGTCGTTCTCTAAAACAGCACAGTACAACCATGCACATGAATAATATAAATAGGCTTAATATGCGTATTTCAAAGGATAAATTTTTGGAATCATTTTCCTGCTGGGCAGGAAAGCAGGATGCTCTGCTACGCCACTGCCTTTGTCCCTGAAAGAGACTCATCGAAGATCTTCTCTATGAGCAAGCTTGTCAAGCATCATCATCATCATCATCATTTATGTGGTGGCTGTGTAGTTCCTGTTATTGTCACACGTATTGCTTGTCATGTTTCCGGTTATCTTCCTGTATATTGTTCTCCTGTATTAATCTCCTTGTGTTAATGATGTCATGCTGTTATGTCGTAACCTACAATCACTGTATTCTGTAACATTATTTAGTTCTGTCCGTGTCCTCGTCATGAGAAGTTGCTAGATATAAAGCTCATCGTGGTTATTGTCTCCGGGCGTGCCACGACAATTTATTCTGAAAAATCTAATTTCAGGTGATGATTGTCGTGGAGAATATCGAGCAGCTGCACCTCGTTTTGCTCACAGCTCAACTATTCAGATCAGGAAAACTATCTGAAGGTAAGACGAGAATGTGATTGAATTGAATTGAATGTACAGTGAAATCTGTCTTTAATGGCCATCTTTTGGACCTGAGAAAAATGACCTTTATAGACAGGTGACCTTTCTGTTCAGGATGATTTCTATAAAAAGCTCCTCTCTAGAGTTGTAACCCTACCTTAATGTGTCCTTATTTGCCGTAGAATTCCACTGCTGTAAATGCTGTTGTTGGCCATCAAAATGGAAACTTGACGTATCAATAGATTTCCACTATTGCAATTCTTCCATCGTGAAACCCATCCCCTATGAGGTGAGAAGACTAATCTATTTTTCTAATTCTGTATGCTATCTTATATTGTCATGTATAAGCCAAATTTGTATCGCCAAATTATTTGTCCTAAAATGTTGCCTCAGTCCTGGGATCATATCCTGTACACATATATTTGTTTTAAAGTACATTAAATATCTTAAAAGCCGCATTACAGTGAAACCTGTCTTTGATGGTCACCTTTGGGATGTAGGAAAGTGACCTTTATAGACAGGTGGCCTTTCTATCTAGGTTGATTTCTATCGAAGGTGTCATTTTGGGGTTACGAGGAGTGGCCTTCATACACAGGTGGCTACTCTATAGATGTGACAGGTAGTACAGGTTTGACTGTTTTGCTAAAATGGTCTCAAAATGATAATTACAACTGGCACGCATTAGCGTAGCTATAACCAGAGCTGTAACAATTACTTTTAAAAAGTAACTAATTACAATTACAAGTTACATCTCCAAAAAGTAATTAATTACAGTTACAAATTACTTTTTCCAAAAGTAACGAATTACAATTACAAAGTACTTTATTTCAAAAGTAATCGTTACAAATTACTTTTAGAGTTACTTTTATGTTTTTATTGTTCTACAGGCCTACTGTGTATTACTATGTTATAAATAATAATAGTTCCTTTATACCCTAACCCTTACTATGTTATACAGCACAGTGTACACAGATGCCTCAACAGAGCCATCACCAATATCGTTTTCGGCCTCCTCGATAACTATAGAATCACATAACTCTTCGANAGGAAAGACGCCATGCTCTGCAACGCGCAAAAGAAAATTCGACAAGAAAAGGAGTGACCCTTGAACTCAGAGTTGCAATCGACAAACGGAAATGAAACCACAAAAGGAACAT